>ML360539.1:0-41461 GCA_005239505.1 Nicotiana paniculata
GAGGTCACTAGTTCAGGAAATCCAACGAAGTCTTAATAATCTTTACTTTCCAGTTTGATGAATGAATAGGAAATATGATAATAAAAAATACACGGTCATTCATACATACATTTATGAGCATAACACATCGAATTGACTGGTTTTCCATTTTTGGCAGCCTAAACATAAATCTAAAATACTCATTAATTATGAGATGGATTGGCAAGGCAAAATCATGCTACTTTCAGAACTTTTATGATTTCTTAGCAAAAATATTGAACCACAGGCAGTCTTATTAATTTTTGAGACTGTGATTCTTATCAATTTAAAACAAACTGATCTCATGTTTCTAAAAGCTTAAAATTCAAACGTATGGATACATTGATTTTCGCAGATTTTATGAGACAGAGGATAATATACTGATTCTATTCATGTTGAAACTCTACTGAATTTGAAATAACCATTTTTTCCTAAAAATCCAAACGGGGTGTTTATACAGATTTTACATACGTTCTTTTGTCTAATATCATTTGCAGAACAGACAAAATTGTAAACTCGAAATTCTAGGGACATGAATGAAAATGAAATTAAGCGTATAGTCCAGTCTTAAATTACATTACAATGAAAAGCTAACTAAATACAGAGGAATTATAACTTGACTACCGCTATACACTTTCCAGAATGAAAGAAACTAAAAATAAGATTCTAACTAATTTGCTGACTCGAAACTCCATTGAGGCCTTACGTTTGAGCACCCTAGGCTACTGTTTATGCACTACCTAGGGGGTGAATTTGACTATTAAAGAGTCAGATTCATCTACCCAAGCGCTAATACTAACACAATTCTAAACTCTATAGGAACTTTGCTTATCTAGGCATTTTTTAGAGGATGAATCTGACCATCCAAGGGTTCATATTCTCACTCTAATGCCCTTAACAACTATATACTTTATACCCCTTTTGAAGGGTAAACTTCAGCCATTTATACAACTTTTGTGCACTATCATGGGATGAATTTGACCATTAACAGGTCAAATTCATCTACCCTAGCGCTAATACTAACCTATCTAGAGACTTGCTTGTTAAATCTCTTTATGGACCAAAGAGACTCAATTGAAAGCATATTTTCTGCACACTTATAGAGAGAACCTGACCATAGAGAAGGTCAGATTCTACACCTTAGTGCAGCCCTTTTTGGAAAGTAGAACTACGATTATCAACTACATTTATATACCCTTAGTCTGAAATATACAGAATATTCCAACAACAAAACAATATTTATCACACTCACGGGTTCATTAACATGCTGATAAACATCTATACAATCACATTTATATAAAGTAGAAGAAACAACCTCATTCATCAAGAACAGCTAGTTTAAGCAGGGAGTAGAAGGAGAAGATTCCAGTTCAACATTTCATTAAGAGCAGATGATTTAATACATACCTTTTAAGAGTGAAATAACAAAAGGGACTTGACCAAATAAAGGTCAGATGCTAAAAAACTAGAGATCAACACGGCAACTAACAGGTAACAAGACCAGCAGTAGAGAAACCCAGGAAGTGAGAGCTTGAAAAACCAGAAATTGAAGCAAAAAACCAGCAAGAAAACAAATTTCAACCGGATAAACTTTTGAAACCCAGAAAAACCAGTCAGCTACCACCCAGGAGTGGCACTCAGACTCCCACCGCCCGCACATCGGAGTAGGTTGTTTAGGGACTTTAGACACCGGGGGCACCACCAGCCCAGCCGATTATAGCTGCTCAGGACTATGTAGTTCTTGTTATGCTCGAGAACATGGATAACATGGGATAACAAGACTGCCAAGAAACTACATATAAGTTAGGAGCTACCACGCTCCATGAAAGTCTATACAACAAAAATCATTCGGCAAGGCATACCAAATTATACATAAGCCGACAATTGTCTATGAGCCTCTAAAGGAGCATAAGTAATCTAACATAGTCGGAACAGGGCCCCGACATACCCATAATATCTATAACAAAAAGGCATACCAAGACCACGACAAGTCCGGAGAAGGGATCTGGCCTATAACCGCTGAACTGGAAAGCCTACTGTGGTGGGAGAACTGCGTCTACCTGTCTATCAGAACCTGCAGCACGACATGTAGCGTCCACAAATAAAAAGGACGTCAGTACGAATAATGTACTAAGTATGTAAGACAGGTCAATATCAATATGAACAATAATGTAAAGAGAGGTAGAGAAGATACAACCTGTAACATCTGAGTGCTTATAAGAGACAGTAACATGAAATGCATGATACATGTATATACATAATCTTTTAAAAACATCCGCCTTTGTAGGCATCATCATCATCGTATCAACATCCGCCTCTGTGGGCATCATCATCATCATATCATACCCGGCCTTAAAGAAGACTCGGTAATCCCAACTGATCAGTGGTTTCACAATTGGTGCCATACCCGACCGATTATAGTGCGGCTCGGTAGATTAAAATAGATACATATATATAATGTATGTAGGACTCATTAGAATCATGTTCTGAAAATTTTGGAGTGACGTAAGGTCGATATTCTCCGTACAAATTATTAGGATTAACTCTTCATCAATAATATTATAAGAATCAGGAAGTACCAACAACATTGATAACATAAGAATAAGAGAAGCAACCTCAAAATCAATTGTTCCATAAGAAAGGAAACAATGTAAGTACTGCTAGCTTCTAAGAGTAGAGTATCTTTAGAAGCTCGTTCATTGCATTATGCATAATCGGAGTCGTGCAAAAGAAGGAAAGGGATAGCCTCACATACCTTGTATATACTGCCCCAATCGCAACCTATGCAATTGTCACGACTCCTTAGTCTACAATAAGAGAAACGACACTATCGTTATCATTTAAGCATCATAACTATTATGTAGCGACCACAACCTATTCTACGATGAAACAGGCAACACATCCCCTATATATATGACTTCACGCAAGTCAAAAAATCACCAAACAGCCCAAACAACATCAATAATAATCAAATTAATCCTCCCAAAACAGTCCACACACAATCTAATAACTTCATACATAAGACGACCACCGTAGTCGTGTCAAACGACCCGGAAATGTTACAACGAACGACCAGAAAACAAACCTACATCCATATGGTTTTTATCCACACCCTTCCTCCTCCAAAAATCCACAATACAGTAATAAAACACGCAGCCCAACAACAACACAAAACAGTTCGCAAAACAGTCTGCTACAAGTGAATAACTCGAACTCACGGGTTCCGATCACCGTCCTGTGAGTTCTTACAAGTATAAAATGAATTAACATGAATTTACAGAACAAAAATGGATTAAATAGAGCATTAAACTCACCTTACTTGCTGGATAACTCAGCCCTTATCTTGGTTCTTTAAACTCTAGGGTTTACCCCCAATTTGAACTTGAAAGAGAGGGAAAATCAATTAGGGTTTGTGGATAACTTTTGGGAGGAAGTTTGTAGGGGTTTAGGTCTGGTTATTTGTGAAATATAATGAGGGATATATTGCAGGAGATAATCCTTTTAATGGGCTATTTGGATGACCCGAAATTGCCTCTTTTTGGGCTATCATTTAACCAAGTAGGTGACCCACCAACTTGTCACCTAGCAGCTTGTGCAGTCTCGCAAAAATGTATATATCTCTCTACTCCAATGTAGTATTGATAAGAGGTTTAATACGTTGGAAACTAGACTCATAGATCTTCAATTTGTGGGTAGATAACCCTGTAATTCCAAGTAGATTGGGAGAAAAGCTTAATAACATTTGACCTAAAGTTTAAGTAAAACTATGAACCTAAGTTGCGACAACTCTTGTCGACTTTTGCTTCATAACTCGTTTGATTTCAAGACTATGATAAGGATATTATATGATTCAAATACCTTAAAACACGACTTCTTGAGAATATCAAGCACCCCTAGGTTTACTCAAAAATACGAGTTATAAAATCCTTGAATTCGTTTAACTTCTAATACGTGTTAATCACTCTTATACACTCTTGTATCATTTAAGATCAATAGGATTAACTTCTTATCATCTCAAAGATAATCTATTCTCATGTTTACGTCGATTAACTTATGACATGAGCTAACGTACGTGAATATGGGTTGTAACACAGAGTGTTAGACAAGGGTTGGAAAGTATACAAAGAAGAAGATGGACTGTGATGAAGAAGAACTTGGTCGCAGCAATATATCGAGCATGCATCTATTGTATATGGCAAGCAAGAAAATGGGAAATGTTTAGAAGCAAAAACCTACAGTGTAGCATTATACTGAGACAAATATAAACTGTAATTAGGGGAAGAATAGGGATGATATAAAGTAATAGGAAAATTAGAAAGGTGAAAAAATTCATACATAGATTAAATATGAATGAATAGAGGAAATGGTAGGAGAAAATAGTTAGAGTACTTAATGGTTTTTTTGGTTTGCTTTGTACTTGAGGCTCATCTGGGATGTCAGATAGAGTGCTCTTCTTTTGTATTTGAATTGTGGTTGCTAGACTGGTAATAAAATTTCACATTTGTTACCCAAAAAAAAAACAATAACAAGCCAAATATGTTCTCACTAGGTGGGGTCTGAGAAGAGTAGTATGTACGCAGACCCTCCCCCTACCTAATAGGTAGAGCGGCTGTTTCAAATAGACCCTTAGCTCAGGAAAAGTAATAAGAAGAAATGGATAGCAAGAAAGTAGGAAAGAGGGAAGAGCAAAGAAAAAAGAGAGATAAAGGATAAGTAGTACCAAATACTAGCAACAAGGGATACAATACCTGAGGCGAACAATATGAAGGGACATGCGTGCTACTAAAATTGTCGGTGAGAAACTAAAAACTACCCACTAACCTTCTACCTTAATCCCCGGCCTCCACATCCTCCTATCCAGGGTCATGTCCCACTACAAGAAATCATGGATATGATGATTATTGTGATTGTTAACTTAAATGTCATATTTAGATGGCAATTAGTGACACTTCTAGTTTTAATATCATCATATAAGTCAGCATTTGGAGGGAATAACCCCTAAAAAATAGTAAAAATTAAAAGTTAAAATGTAATTTATTCCCTCCACCAAAAGATTACTAATAATTCAATCCTTGTCTTTGCCCTAATTCTGCTCACCATGCCGTCAATTCATTTTAACGATTGCCGCACTTTCCCTTTTCTCCCATCATCGTCGGCCACATCATGAGGTAATCGTAATGCATCTCTCTCTATCTGCATATCAATTTTATGTCTATATTTTTTTCTGCCACCATGACGATTTTGGTTTTAGCAACTTTTGCCGTTGTTGTTTACTCCTTTATATATTTCTTCAAAATTTATTAATCTTAACCGAATATTCTTAAATAATTTGTTTAATGGTTTGATTTTTTATATACTTTTTTTCATTACTTTTCTTTTTAATTACTTTTGTTGTCGAATGTTTGTTGTTTAGAATGATAGGCTATGCCGTTGGGTCAATTATGTGGTGTGTATTCTAGGGTTTAGATAAATGTATTTTGGTATATATTGTTGTGGTTGTTTTATTACAGATTGGTGTTGTTCAAGTTGGTGGTCGTGAGGCTATTTCAATGTTTACTGCTTCTGAAAGTAAGCTAATTGTTTATCAAATCTTCCCTCTTTCCTCTTAAGTTTCCTTTGGTGTTATTAAAGAATTCACAGACTAGTACACCTTTTTATAAACAGATGATGCCCCTATAAGGCTGTTAAAATTGCTGTAGATATTGAGAGTTTTATTGTGTAAGAATTTTGGTAACATTGGAGTATATATAAAAATTCTTTATTACATCTGATTTTACTCGTGATTGATAGTTATAATAATTTCTTCGCAGGTTACAATCCATAAGACTAGAAATAATGGAGTTGAAAAAAAATATACAAGGCACTTTTACTCGTTTTTCCTTCATTATATTGTTATAATTCTTTCTTATGTGGATTTTTTGTACAACATTTGAAGGACGTCAGATCAATTACTGGCAAGGGAATGTTTCAGTTGTGAAAATATGGATCCCCGAACCATTGCCGTTTTATTTAATGTACATGTTAAGGGAATTAATTTGAGCTATGAGCGATCTTAGTGTAGTTGTATGTTGACATCTTTTAAATTGTTCAAATTTGTACCTAGTACAATTACTCGATCACTATTTTTATTCTTTTGATACAGTACTGAAAGCATTCACTTTGCATATAATTTATGCTTCTTACATTATGTATGATGTTTGATATTTACAAATGTACGAATAAGTATTAGTGTCATGAATACTGATTATTATCTTTCATAAAATTGTCAGAAATTTTAATGTCATTTCATAAAATTCTAAAGAAATGTCATAAAAGTTTTATTGACATTAACCTAAATGTTTGAAATTAAATGTGACATTCTTAAAAGCTATAATAAATGTCGTAAATCTTTTACCAACATTACCTTAAATGTCAGGAAATTCAAGTGGCATTTTTATAAAAGTTTGTAAATAAATATCGCAAATCTTTCTACGACATTTACCTAAATGTCGAAAATTTCTGACATTGAAATTTACGACATTTAGGATAAATGTAAATTGAATGCCGGCAATTAAATTTCTGACATTTAAGCACCATAATACGACATTTATATAATGTCGTCGTATCCCTTCTTTCATGTAATGTCCTCAGTAAGCTGAAGCAGCGCCATGTCTTGTCTAATCACTTTTCCCCAGTACTTCTTAGGTCTACCTCGACGTCTTCTCAAACTCTCCATGGCCAACCTCTAACACCTCCTAACAGGGGCATTAATGCTTCTTCTCCTAACATGTCCGAACCATCTCAACCTCGACTCCCTCATCTTGTCCTCCACGGAGGCTACTCCCACTTTGTCTCGGATAACTTCATTCTTAATTTTATCTCTCCTGGTATACCCACACATCCATCTCAACATCCTCATCTCTGCTACTTTCATCTTCTGTACATGGGAGTTCTTGACTAGCCAACACTCAGCCCCATACAGCATAGTCGGTCGAACCACCATAATTACCCATAATTAAAATTTGCATATTGTTAACTTGATATATTGGAATTGTAAATAAGAGTAGATCTTGAAAAAATAAAATTAATTCCTTCTTAATTATATAAAAAGTCACTTGTTTTAAAAAGTCAACAGAATGTTGACTTATGTGTAAACGATCTCGAATTTGGATTTTTATGGTTCAGTTAGCTCTGTTAGGTAATTTTAGACTTAGGAGCGCGTCCGGAATGTTATTTGACAGTCCGTGGTAGAATTAGACTTGAATTGACAAAAGTTGGAAAATTGGCGATTCTGGTCGGTAGTGGAGAATTTGATATCGGGGTTGGAATGGAATTCCGGAAGTTGGAGTAGTTTTGTGGTGTCATTTGTGACGTGTGTGAAAAATATGAGGTCATTCGGACGTGGTTTGGTAGGTTTCGACATCGTTTGCAGAATTTGGAAGTTTAGAAGTTCTTAGGCTTGAATCCGAGGGTGATTTGGTATTTTGATATTGTTTTGAGTGTTTCAAAGGTTCGAATAAGTTTGTATGTTGTTATATGAATTCTTAGTGTGATTGGTTGAGGTCCCAAGGGTCTCGGGTGAGTTTCGGGTGGTTAACAGATTGAATTTTGGTGTTGGGAGAAAGCTGTTTTTGCTGGTTTCTAAAGTTGTTGGTGTTTTCCGCACCTACGGATGGGGAGCCGCAGGTGCGAGGTCGCAGGTGCGCTTGGGTATCCGCAGATACGAAAATGGAAGTCCAAGGCTGGGAATGCAGGTGTGAAGGATTGGTCGCATCTGCGAGCCCGCATGTGTGAGTCCTTGAACGCAGATGTAGAAAGGAAGAGTTGAGATGGTTCCGCAGAAGCGGAAGTGTTGCGCAGGTGCGCCCCCGTAGGTGCGAAACCTGGGGCACAAGTGCATAATTTGAGGACTTAAGTGGTTCTTACAGGTGCGACGATTTGACCGCAGCTACGGTTCTGCAGGAGCGGATATTTGGTCGCAGGTGCGAAAGCCCTGGGAAGAAAGTATAAAAAGAACACTTTGCAAATTTTGGTTCATTTCCACTATTTTCAAGTCGGTTTTTGGAGTGATTTGGAAGAGAGCTTCAGGGGGTTTTCATTGAGGTAAGTTTCTTGTAATCTAATACTCCTATCTATGGTGATTTTCTGTTGTTTTATCATTTAATTAGTGAAAATGAGGGGTGAAAATGAGGGGTTAGGGCTTGGGATTTTGGAGAATTTGATGGGGGGATTTGAGGGATCAAACGGTGACGGATTTTGATAAATTTCATATATATGGACTCGTGAGTGAATGGGTTTTTAAGTTTTGTAATTTTTGTCATATTTGGAGACATGGGCTTGGGGGCCGGGTTTGAGTAGATTTCGGGTTTGGGGTCTAATTTGATAGTTTTTCTTGTGTAATTCATTCCTTTAGCATAAATTGATGGTATTGTATTGATTGTGAATAGATTTGGAGCATTTGAAGGCCTAATCTAGGGGCAAGAGCATCGCAAGGTAGGGATTTGATCGGTTTGAGGTAAGTAACAATTGTAAATCTAGTCCTGAGGGTATGAAACCCCGGATTTTGTGTCATGTGACTATCTTAAGGTGACGCACATGGTAGGTGACGGGCGTGCACCGTTGGGGATTGTGACTTGGTCCGTCATGTAGTAACTGTAACGTTGCATATTTTCTTGAAACTATCTGATACTCATGTGTTTTAGAAAGAATTTCTGTAAATTGGGTTGGATGCCATGTTTAGGACTTATGCCAGTGTTGTTTGGACCCTTAGAGGTCTTTTCTTGCTATCCTCTCATTGTTTTAGATTGAAAATCTATACTCAGTCATGTCATATATTTACTGCATAGTTCAGCCTCTATTACTCTGTTTTGATGCATCATATAAATGTTGTTTGGCTTGAGTACTTTGTTTTATTGAGAGCCCGAGGGGCTTGAGATGTTTATGGTTGAGTGAGGCCGAAGGCCTGATTTGTGAGGATATTTTGGTATCTAGTTGCACACCGCGACATGTTTGATATAGGCCGAGGGCCTCATTGCTTTATGCCATGATTGGCTTGATATAGCGCTTGGGCTGAAGGAGCCCCTCCAGAGTCTGTACACATCCCCAGTGAGCGCAGGTACCAACTGAGTATGAATGTCGAGTGCCGAGTGTTGAGTGACTGGGAGACATGAGTGATGGTGAGGTTTGCTCGAGGGGCTGTATATGAGTGATGGTGAGGTTTTCCCGAGGGGCTGTATATGAGTGAGGTTTTCCCGAGGGGATGTTTATGATTTCATCATTTTTCTCACCTTTGCATTGACCCTTTATTTGAAAACTGTTGAAAGATGTTTTAAATGATTTTACTGGAACTTGATTTAAACGAGCTAATTTGATTAAAACTCTGGTTTTAAAAGCATGCCGTTTTTTACTGAGTTTTTGTGATATGAACTTTACTTGCATTATTGCTCGTCACTACTTCCCAACCTTTATTTACTGTTGTTACTTACTGAGTTGGCATACTGATGTTACTCCCTGCACCTTATGTGCAGATCCAGGCGTATCTGGACACGGTAGCGGCTGTTGACTATTCCGGTTGCAGAATTCTCGGAGATAGCAAGGTAGTTGCCTGGCGATTGCACCCCTGCACTTCTCCCTCTTATATTCCTTTAGTTGTATTTAGTTATTTTCCAAACTATGTTAGTTTCGATATTGTCAGGCAAATTGTAGTAGATGCTCATGGCTAGTGACACTCTGATGTTGGACTTTTCTTTTCCGCACTTTTGTTTCGATTTGAACTCCTTTATGAAGGTTTATATTAAATAGATTTAGAAATATCTTTGAAAGGAAAATATCGATTTGTATGGAAATGTGTCGGCTTGCCTAGTACCACGATAGGAGCAATCACGACAGGGTTAGATTTGGGTCGTGACAAGTTGGTATCAGAGCCTAGGTTACATAGGCCTCACGAGTCATGAGCAAGTTTAATAGAGTCTTGTGGATCGGTGCAGAGATATACGTACTTATCTTCGAGAGGCTGAAAAACCCTTAGGAAAAATATCACATTCTTGAACTCTTGTTGTACGAATCTGTTGATTCTGATGACTAAACTTCTATTGTTTCATTCTCTCACAGATTGTGAGGACTCGCACTACCGGACAGGGTGACCAGCCACCAGTACCACCAACCAGGGTCGTGAGAGGCCTGATGCGACGGTCGAGGCCGTGTTAGGGGTAGAGGTGCAGCCCGCACAGCAGCCGGGGCAGTACTTGTAGACCCTCCAATTGCTGCAGACCAGGTCCCAGTTGTTGATGCCCAGCGGGGCCAGCTCAGGCACCACCTATGCCTATTGTGATTCCAGGCCTTCAGGAGGCTCTAACTCAGATTTTATTAGTATGTACTGGCCTTGCTCAGGTGGTCTCTATTTCTACAACCACTGCTACTTCTCAGGCCAGGAGTGGCACTCAGACTCCCACCGCCCGCACATCGGAGTAGGTTGTTTCGGGAATTTAGACACCGGGGGCACCACCAGCCCAGCCGATTATAGCTGCTCAGGACTATGTAGTTCTTGTTATGCCCGAGTATGAGCAACGTAGATTGGAGAGGTTTGGAAGACTCCAGGATCCATATTTCAGTGGTGCAGAGGGTGAGGATGCACAAGATTTCTTAGATAAGTGTTACAGGATGCTCCAGACAGTAGGTATTTTGGAGACCAGTAGGGTCTCATTCACTACTTTCCAATTCTCTTGGGCTGCATTAGTTGGTGGGAGGCTTACCAGAGGTGTAGGATGGTTGGCGCAGCACCCCTTACTTGGCAGTAGTTCTCTGTTCTCTTTCTGGAGAAGTTTGTACCTCAGTCCCGTAGAGAGGAGTTGCGCAGACAGTTTGAGAAGCTTCGATAGGGTGATATGTCTGTAACACAGTATGAGATGCGGTTCTCCGAGTTGGCCCGTCATGCGATCTGGTTGGTTCCCACAGACCGAGAGAGGATCAGGAGGTTTATAGATTGCCTCGGTTTTCAGCTTCGGTTGCTTATTGATCACGCCCAACTATGCCTTGTAAAAAGGACTAAGCGGTCGTTGCAAATATAATCCGGTTCAAGAGTCCGGAGTCGAATCTCATAGAGAACTAACCTATTTACTACAACTTTTAGTAACAGTAATGATAAGTTCAGACAATTTCCAGATACAAGATTTTAATTGATAATGAGTAGAAATTATTTAACTAAGGAAAAATGACAATAAAAACTATCAATAAGCAAGAATGAAGTTGAATTCAATGGTAAAAGCATCTAGGTTTATTGATTTCCCCAATTGTCGGATTAATTCCTGACACGTTGGCTATACTCTCATCGTAACACTTTATAAAGATGATGAGCTTTTGGATACCGTAATTATCTCTCGATCAATTACGATAATTTACTAGAATCATCCTCTCTAACTACTCTAGTTAACAATTTATACAACTCATAATTATCACACCAAAGCTTCGTGATCTCTAACCCTGCTTTTAAATTCAAGTAATTAATCTCTTAACTTACCCAAAAGTAATGTTGTTCAACAATAAACTAATCAAGTGTTCTTTCTCAAGCAACACAAGATAACTAGACACGATTAATCAAGGGTCCTTTCAATTAATCACAAGACAACACATAGTTGAATAGTTATAGAATAAAAATGGCAATTATATCAAAACATAGTCAAGACTTCATCCAACAATTGGTTCCATCAACCTAGATGACGGTTTTAGCTACTCATACTAATAGACAAGATTGCACTATGAAAAGTCATAACAAACAATGGAATTAAGAAGAAGATGATGAAAACTCGTAGGGAAATTCTCCGTCTTCCTCCTTTTGTGTTCTTGCCTCCAAATCTTCTTAAACTCGCTCTCCCTTCTTCTGGGCGAATTAGGCTTCATATAGGTCAAGGTTAGTCACATTTGAAATTACACAATTAGCCTTGGGCTATTTTTTCTGGAAGCTAGTCCGCGGCTGCGGATCAACCGCGGATTGACCGCGGATTTTTCCCAGTCCACTGCCTAATGTGCGCGACCAGTGCACGGTCAATCCGCAGCCGCGCACCTGGAGGAATTGCTGCCGCTCGCTTTTCTTTTTTCTTTTTGATCGTGCTAACCTCTAATTGGCCTTCCATACTCCATATTGACTCCAAAACACTCTTTAGCTTCCCCATAGCCAGGAATTGCTCCTGCAAAGAGTGAAGTTCTTTATTAGAGAATTTTGTTATCATTTAGCATTCAATATCAATAAAGTGTGGCTAAATTAGAGTGTAAATAGTATCTAAACTACATAATTATAGCCTACTATCACTTATGACCAGAGAGAGAGTGTCTGGTGCTACTTTTGATGAGGTTGTCGACATTGCTCGATAGATTGATATGGTTCGCGGTCAGGAGAGGGTTGAGAGGGAGGCCAAAAGGCCTCGTGGTCAGGGTGGATTCAATGGTGCTCCTCATGGGGTCAGTTTTAGCACGACAGGGGCCGTCCATTCAGGTTTTCTCAGTCAGCTCGCCCAGTTCACCGTGATGCATCATCGGGCCATGGTTCTCGCAGTTCTCATCAGGGTCACTCCTCACTTATCCGTCCCGTGCTCCATAAGTTCAAGGCTCCTCCATGCCAGGTTCTTCTACCAGTCATCCCTATGCTAGGGGTTCCCTCCAGTCCCTGTCACCAGTACCAAAGGGTTATTTTGAGTGTGGGGAGTTTGGGCATATGTGGAGGTAGTATCCTCGTCGTCATGGGGGTCCACCTCAGCAGAGGAATCAGCCATTGACTTCAGCACCAGTTACTTCACCACCCACCCAGTCATCTAGGGATGGAGGTCGGACAGCTAGGGGTCGCCCTAGAGGGGACGTCGATCAAGTGGTGGTCAGGCCCGTTTCTATGCACTCCTAGCCAGACCAGATGTTATTGCTTCTGATGCTATGATTACAGGGTAAAAAATGCGCGACAAGTGCGCGTCCATGCACTGGTCGCAGATGTGAGGCAGAAACTTGCCAAAATCCGTGGTTGATCCGCGGTCGCGCACGTTCTGTCCGGTAAAATTGTCCTTTTTCGCGTAGGAGAAGGTAAAATTATTTGGGCCCGACCCTACTTGGTATATATACATGGAAAATTGATATTTTTAGGAGTTTTAACACACTTTAGACCTAAGGAGGCAAGGACACACTAGGAGCAAGACGGAGAATTCTTCTGCGAATTTTTCACTTCCTTCTTCCTATTTCTATTATTGGTTATAAATTTTAGTGTTGTAGTTATTACTATTATAAATATCTAATTTTTATCTAGGGTTTTGATGGAACCTCTTGGATGATGAATTCTTGTTATGTTTTAATATAATTAAACCTTTGAATTTGTCTATTTGTTCAACTACGTGCTTATTTCAGTTGATTGAATGGACATCGATTGAATGCACCTATTTATTATGTGTTTCTTAATAAAGGATACATATTTAGGTAGTTGTTGAACAACGTCACTCCTAACGTATGTGAGAAATCAATACAGCGGGTTTAAAAGTAGGTTTAGAAATAACAAAGCCTTGATGTGGTCATAGTGAGCAGTTAGATGAAGCCAACTAGCATAGTTCGAGAGAATATGTCTAGTAAATTGTTGTAGTTGCTCGAGAAAGAGTATGTAAAGTGTTCACGATCAGTAGAGAATACATAGACGAAATTGTAGGGAACATAACGGGAAGGATTCCGACAATTGGGGAAATCATAACTCTAGACCTCCTTAATTTAGTCTCCAACCCTTTGTTTTGTTAGTTGATAATTTTACCACTTTCTAGTATTTTCTAGTTAATTAATTAGAAATATAAATCTCAATATTTATAATTTAGCAAATTGTTCAAACTTGTCTTCTTAGTGACATTAAACAACTATAGCTAAGCCTTAGTTCTCTGTGAGATTTGATTCCGGACTTTTAGACCGAATTATATTGGCAGCGACTGCTTATCCTTTTTAAGACTAAAGTTGGGCATGATCACTGACCAATGCCCCAGCAGTGTTCATGCATTTGATGAACAATGTAAGCCCTATTTGGACTCCTTTGTTATTGTATTCATTGATGACATCATGGTGTACTCTCGTAGCCAGAAGGAGCATGCTCAACATTTGAGGCTTGTATTACAGAGATTGAGGGGGGGGGGGGGAGAAGCTTTATGCAAAGTTCTCCAAGTGTGAGTTTTGGCTTGGTTCAGTAGCATTATTGGGGCACGTGGTGTCCAGTGAGGGTATTCAGGGGGATCCGAAGAAGATAGAGACAGTGCAGAGTTGGCCTAGACCATCCTCAACCACAGAGATTAAGAGCTTTCTGGGTTTGGCGGGTTATTATCGTCGCTTTGTGGATGGATTTTCATCTATTGCATCTCCCTTGACCAAATTGACCCAAAAGAGTGCACCATTCAGGTGGTCAGATGAGTGTGAGGAGAGCTTTCAGAATCTCAAGACTGCCTTGACCACAACTCTAGTGTTAGTTCTTCCATCAGCTTCAGGTTCCTATACCGTGCATTGTGATACCTCGAGGATAGGCATTGGATGTATTTTGATGTAGGAGGGTAGGGTGATTGCCTATGCCTCTCTCTAGTTGAAGACCCATGAGAAGAACTATCTTGTCCATGATCTTGAGTTAGCAGCCATTATTCATGCCTTGAAGATTTGGTGTCATCATTTGTATGGGGTTCATTTTGAGATCTATACTGATCACCGGAGTCTGCAACATCTGTTTAAGCAGAAGGATCTTAATTTGCGTAAGAGAAGATGGTTGGAGCTTCTTAAGGACTATGATATCACTATTTTATACCATCCGGGGAAGGCCAATATCGTGACGGATGCTTTGGGTCGCCAGGCGGAGAGTTTGTGGAGTTTAGCATACCTTCCGGCAGCAGAGAGACCCTTGGCATTGGATGTTCAGGACTTAGCGGGCCAGCTTGTGAGATTGGATATTATAAATCCTAGCCGATATTGGCTTTCGTGGTCTCCAGGTCTTCTCTTTATGACCTTATCAGGGAGTGTCAGTATGATGACCCCCACTTGCTCGTTCTTCAAGACAGCGTCTGGCGAGGTGATACTAGGGATGTGACTATTGGTGATGACGATGTGTTGAGGATTCAGGGCCGGATATGTGTGCCTAATGTAGATGGTCTTCGGGAGTTGATTCTTAAGGATACCCACAACTCGTGGTATTCCATCCATCCGGGTGTCGCGAAGATGTGCCATTATTTGAGACAGCATTATTGGTGGAGGCAGATGAAGAAAGATATAGTTGGGTTTGTAGCTCGGTGCCTCAACTGTCAGCAGGTTAAGTATGAACATCAGAGACCGGGTGGCTTGCTTCAGAAATTAGAGATCCCAGAGTGGAAGGGGAGCAGATCATCATGGACTTTGTAGTTTGGCTCCCACGGACTTCGAGGAAGTTCAATGCTATTTGGGTTATTGTGGATTGACTGACCAAGTCCACGCACTTCATTTCTGTTGGTACTACTTATACTTCAGAGCGGTTGGTTGAGATTTATATTTGAGAGATTGTTCGCCTGCATGGTGTCCCAGTTTCCATCATTTCAGATAGAGGTACTCAGTTCACATCGCAGTTTTTGAGGGCCGTTCAGCAAGAGTTGGGTACTCAGGTTGAGTTGAGCACAACTTTTCACCCTCAGACGGAAGGTCAGTCCGAGCGCACTATTCATACATTGGAGGATATGTTGCGCGCGTGTTCCATTGACTTTGGGGGTTCATGGGACCAGTTTCTGCCGCTCGCGGAGTTTGCATATAATAACAGTTATCAGTCGAGTATTCGGATGGCTCCCTAAGAGGCTTTATATGAGAGGAGGTGTAGATCTTCGGTTGGATAGTTTGAGTCAGGTGAGGCTAGGCTCTTGGGTACAGATAAGGTGAAATTGATTCAGGAGCGGCTTCGCACGGCGCAGTCTAGGCAGAAGAGCTATACGGACAAGAAGGTATGTGATATGTCTTTTATGGTTGGGGAGAAGGTTTTGCTGAAGGTATCACCCATGAAGGGTGTTATGAGGTTTGGGAAGAGGGGCAAGTTGATCCCCCGGTTCATTGGGCCTTTTGTGGTGCTTCAGAGGATAGGGGAGGTGGCTTATAAGCTTTCCTTACTATCCAGCTTTTCAAATGTGCATCCGGTATTTCATGTTTCCATGCTCCGGAAGTATGTTGGCGATCCGTCCCATGTTTTGGACTTCAACACGGTTCAGTTGGAGGGTGATATAACTTATGATGTGGAGCCGATAGCTATTTTGGACCGGTAGGTTCAAAAGTTGAGGTCAAAGGACATAACTTCAGTGAGGGTGCAGTTGAAGGTCAACCTATGGAGGAGGCCACCTGGGAGACCGAGCGGGAGATGCGGAGCAGATATCCACACCTATTTGAGACTCCAGGTATGTTTATAGACTCGTTCGAGGACGAATGTTTGTTTAAGAGGAGGAGGATGTAACGACCAGGCCGGTCGTTTCGTGAGTTATAGCCTCGTTTTCCCCATTTCTGCTTCCTTTTGTGTTCTTCAGCTGTATTTTATCGTATTGTGTCGGTTGGTTCGGGTCCGGAGTGGTTTCGGAGTGGAATGAGACACTTAGTCTCTTATTAGGAAGCTTAAGTTGGAAAATTAAACCGGATGTTGACTTATGCGTAAACGGTCTCGAATTTGGATTTTTATGATTCGGTTAGCTCCGTTAGGTGATTTTGGACTTAGGAGCGCGTCCAGAATGTGATTTGAAAGTCCGTGGTAGAATTAGGCTTGAATTGCCGTTAGGTGATTTTGGACTTAGTAGCGCGTCCAGAATGTGATGTGAAAGCCCGTGGTAGAATTAGGCTTGAATTGGTGAAAGTTGAAAAATTGACGCTTTTGGTCGGCAGTAAAAAAATTGATCTCGGGATCGGAATGGAATTATGGAAGTTGGAGTAGGTTCGTAGTGTCATTTGTGACGCGTTTGTAAAATTTGAGGTCATTCGGACATGGTTTGGTAGGTTTCGGCGTCGTTTGCGGAATTTGGAAGTTTAGAAGTTCTTAGGCTTGAATCTGAGGGTAATTTGGTGTTTTGATGTTGTTTTGAGTGTTCTGAAGGTTCGATTAAGTTAGTGTGTTGTTATATGACTTGTTAGTGTGATTGGTTGAGGTCTCGAGGGCCTCGGGTGAGTTTCGGGTGGTTAACGAATTGATTTTTGGTGTTGGGAGATAGCTATTTTTGCTGGTTTCTGAAGTTGCTAGTGTTTTCTGCACCTGCGGATGGGGAGCCGCATGTGCGAGGTCGCAGATGTGCTTGGGTAGCCGCAGATGTGAAAATGGAAGGACAAGGCTGGGAACTCAGGTGTGAAGGATTGTCCGCATCTGCGAGCCCGCAGGTGCGAGACCTTGAGCGCAGATGCGAAATGGAAGAGTTGAGCTGGTTTAGCAGAAGCGGAAGTGTTGCGCAGGTGCACGCCCGCAGGTGCGGAACCTGGGGTGCAAGTGCGGAATTTGAGGACTTAAGTGGTTCTCGTAGGTACGAGGATTTGACCGCAGGAGCGGATATTTGGCCACAGATGCGAAAGCCCTTGGCCGAAAGTATAAAAAGAGCACTTCGCGAATTTTGGTTTATTTCCACCATTTTCAAGTCGGTTTTTGGAGCTTTTGGAGTGATTTTGAAGAGAGATTCAAGGGGTTTTCAGTGATGTAAGTTGCTTGGGCTCTAATACTCCTATCTATGGTGATTTTCCGTTGTTTTATCATTTAAGTAGTGAAGATTAGGGGTGAAAATAAGGGGTTAGGGCTTCGTATTTTGGAGAGTTTGATGGGGGGATTTGAGGGATCAAACGATGTCGGATTTTGATAAATTTTGTATGTATAGACTCGTGAGTGAATGTGTTTTCAAGTTTTGTAATTTTGGTCGAATTTCGAGACGTGGACTCGGGGGTCGGATTTGAGTCGACTTCGGGTTTGGGGTCTAATTTGATAATTTTTTCTTGTGTAATTTATTCCTTTAGCATAAATTGATGGTATTGTACTGATTGTGAATGGATTCGAAGCATTTGGAGGCCAAATCAAGGGGAAAGAGCATCGTAAAGTAGGGATTTGATCGGTTTGAGATAAGTAACGATTGTAAATCTAGTGTCGAGGGTATGAAACCCCGGATTTCGTGTCATGTAACTATTGAGGTGACACACATGCTAGGTGACGGGCGTATGGGCGTGCATTGTTGGGGATTGTGACTTGGTCCATCCCGTAGCAACTGTAACGTTGCATATTTTGTTGAAACTATCTGATACTTATGTGTTTTAGAAAAAATTTCTGTAAATTGGGTCGGATGCCATGTTTAGGCCTTATGCTAGTGTTGTTTAGACCCTTAGAGGTCTTTTCTTGCTATCCTCTCATTATTATTGATTGAAAATCTATACTCAATCATGTCATATATTTACTACATAGTTCAGCCTCTATTACTCTGTTTTGATGCATCATATAAATGTTGTTTGGGATGAGTACTTTGTTTTACTGAGAGCCCGAGGGGCTTGAGAGGTTTATGACTGAGTCAGGCCGAGGGCCTGATTTGTGAGGATATTTTGGGATCGGATTGCACGCCACAACATCTATCATCACGTCGAATCATTCTAAAAGAAATAAAATTAAAGCCAATTCTTCCAAAAATGAACAAAAATCTAGACTTATCTCTTTTAGTCCAAACTCTTAGTCTCTCTATTGGAATAGAGTTAACTGAAGTTGTGAAATTGTTGCTCTAGTTTTGGATGGAGAATGGATGATCTGCTTTAATGCTTGATGTCAATCTCATTTACCATTTAATGCTATGCTGATTCTTGGGTCACTCTATCTGATGCTTTCATTGCCTACAAAACATATTATCTACAATTATTCCTTCATCTTGAGATTTCAAATACAAAAACAAAGAACATGTGCAGTGTAGGGATTTTTTAAAATTGAGAGAATTTTTTTTTGGGAGATAAGGAGAGGAAAAAACACTTTTATTTAAAAAAAAAAAATTATTTCATGGAAATCATTTTGAGTATGTGGTATCAGTGAAAGTTTTTCATTGAATATGTGTAAGTTCATTTTCATTATTTCTTCGCTTTATCCTTTCCCTATATAAATCTTCTACGTCATGAAAAAAAAAATATTCAAGGAAAGAAAACGAGAAAACAAGCAGAATTGGGAGGGCTCCAATTTCGGGGACGGGGAAGTACACAAACACCCATTCTTAGGGCTACTATTTAGGAATTAATCAATATTTATTTTGTCCTGAAATTTAAACTAAAATATCTCAAATACAGGATAATTCGGAATATTTTTATCTTTTAAAATGAAAAATTGAAGTTCATGATACATTGACTAATTTCTAAATAGAAGTCATTTAAAGTGGCTATCTGCTGTCGTTTCTACTACAGTTTCCATCCTTTTGGGCCTCATTATTAGATTAGAGCATGGCCCATTGGGCTAGGACATTCTCATCAAACTGACTGAACAAATGGTGGAAGACAACATGATGTAAACACAAGACAACATGCATCTCAACATTGGATATAATTGGGGCTTTTGCATCTATACCTTCTTTTTGGATCACGTTTTAACTTATACCCGTTTTGCAAAAAAAGTTACAAGCGTACCCACTTTTCGCATAAACTTCAGGCATACGGGCCTGAAGTACAAAAGACAATCAGACAAACTTCAGCATTCTAGGCTTTTTCAAAAATTTCAGCATAAGTGCTGAAGTTATTTAGTTCATTTGTAAAAACTTCAGCACTAAATAAGCTGAAGTTTTGTCCTGGATTAATTAGTTTTGTCATAAAGTTTTTTCAAAAACTTCAGCAGAAGATGCTGAAGTTATTTAGTTCATTTCTAAAAACTTCAACACTAAATAAGCTGAAGTCCTCCTAGATTCATTAGTTTTGTCATAAAGCTTTTTCAAAAACTTCAGCAGAAAATGCTGAAGTTACTTAGTTCTTTGTAAAAAGTTCAGCACTAAATAAGCTGAAGTTTTGTCCTGGATTAATTAGTTTTGTCATAAAGTTTTTTCAAAAATTTCAGCAGAAGATGTTGAAGTTGTTTAGTTAATTTGTAAAAATTTCAGCACTAAATAAGCTAATGTTTTGCACAGGTATCAGAAAGGCGGCACATGAAGTTATAAAAATTAGAGTATAGGTTAAATAATTTTAAAAATATGAATATAAGTTAAATGGGGGCGACCAAATAAGGCGCCCCGTACAATTTCTACGATATAATTCCAATCAAATAAATGACTGAGCCTTACATATAAATTAGGATGTTTATGGGTCGGTTTGGTTCGTTATTTTAACCAACATTAAAAACAGATCAACTTCATCAGTTTGGTTGGTTCGATGTTTGCAGCTTAGTCGATTTTTTTTTTTCATATATTCTTAAAATTCAGTATCTCTTTGCTAGAGTTACAGATAGAATTTTGACAAATTAATTATGTTTATTAAGAATTGAACAAATTAAGGAATATATAGTCTAAACATATGATAAGTCAATTAAATGCTTAGAAAAAGATTCCTAGAATAGTAGAGAGCATTGGTAAGAAAAACAAGACAGGAAAATGCAATGAGAATCGTATTATTTACTGCTGTCTTATTTTATGGATATATTTCTTTTATTGGTTTGTCTAAAAAATAATACCTTTTATGATATATAAATAATTTAATTTTAAACTTTTTATTTTATTCTTAATAAGACGATTTATAACAACACAAATACCTCTGAATATTTTAAAATCATAACTTTCAAAAGTTTATATTTCTTTCTTAAATTTTATGCTCAACCCGAGTGCATCACATAAATTTTGGCGGAAAGAATATAAGATAATTATAGAAAAATGTTACAATAAGCATCAACTGGTAATGTGATAAAAAGATACTCCTTCTATTCTAGTTTATGTGAACCTATTTTCTTTTTGGTCCATTTAAAAAAGAATGTTGGTAACAATTTAGCTTAAACTTTCTATTCTACCCTTAATGAGAAGCTTTTATAACCACGCAGATACTCTGAGTCCCTTTTTGACTTGTTTATGATCACAATAACTCTATGCCCAGTCAAACATGTTCACATAAATTGGACCGGAGAGTAAATACACATCAAATCGCAATGTTTCAGATCCCAAACCTACAAATCAAACGGTCAAGATCCTTCTTTAACCCTACATATATAACAAACCAAAAACCCAATGTAAATATCACCAAAACAAAAACCCCAAGAAAATCCCATTCTCTTTATTTTCTCCTCATTTCCCTTCTTCCCTTTTGTTTTTACCCATTTTCCTTTATTCCAATGGCTGGAAAAGACATGAAAATTACTATGGTGGCTATATTGGATAGGTTGAAGTTGAACCAATATACATCATCCTTTTTACTCTAGGAAATGAAAAACAATCACCTAATTGCATGTGTTGGAGCCTCTTGGGTAATTTCATGTCTTTGTTTGTGTACTCTGATTTCAGTATGTATTTCTGCACGCAGGACTGCTATTCAAGGAAATTCCCAGTTGTCTACAATTTTATTTGCAAAATGTATTTTGTTTAAAAGAATAGGAACAATTACATTTAGAATCACTTCACTGGACCATATAATGCAAATTGGCACAAAAAATTTCAAATCTTTGCTCGGCTTAGTCCAATGTGTACATGATTTGAAGAGAAATTATTGGAAGCTACCCGATTTAGTTTTTTTGGAGCTTCTATTTTACATTTTCTGCTACCTTTGTGTGAAAATAGTAGTTGATTGTGTGAAAAAAATTATTATTTATTAGAACCTCGGCCTATTATCTTTTGGGCTACAAAATTTGCAAAGTTATAATTGTATCACCTAGTTGTATGCGTGTAGATGTAAGAAAATTGAATCGAGTTTATTAGTTATTTGGATTGAGTCTGAGTGTCGTATTGATTGGAAATATTAAGAGAGAGTTCAAAATTAAAATTTGAAGTAGATTTGAGTTAAATTTTAGAAAAAATGCAAAGAAGAAGACGAAGTCGATTTTTGTATAGTGATGTATACTAGTGTATATAGGTGTATAAATACCTTTTATACACTATTATGCACTTTTATACACCTTTATACAAATGTTTGTAGACGAATTTCTTCCACGTGATTTATAATTTTTGTTCAAAATCTTTCCAACTCTCCATAATTGACTTTAAATTTTGTATACATCCTCCTTATACTATTTCTAAAAGTCTAAAGGACACTCACTCCAAATTTCTCATAAAACCAGATTCGAAATTTAAATAAACTTATTTAAGCTTGTTCAAACCAGTCTAAATCTTTATAATGACTTCAAATTTTGTACACAACCTCCTTGTATTATTTCTAACAAGTCTAAACAACATTCACTAATAAAACCATATTCGAGATTTAAATCTACTTATTTAAGCGTGTTCAACAATGGTGGATTATCTTAGAAATCTAATTTTTGACCTCCCAAATGTATTTGGTTTGTAGAACTAATTTTGAGTCAATATTTCAGATTCCAAAATTAGATTACAAGTTCGAGAATTTTTTTTTAAAAAAATTAAATAATTTTTGAGAACTTATTTGGATCTGTACGTTGAATCTTAGCCTATTATTTTTGAGATATAATTTTACAAAGTTAAATATAAGCTACTTAGTTATAATGTATGTGCATGAGTTGTATTTATATGTAATTCCCCCTAGTCTCTATCTTCTTGCAATAAAAAAAAGAAGAAGAGAAAATGGAGATCTTTATCTCAAACAAATGAGTGGCCAAATGATTGAACCACTTGATTCATAATGAAGCTGGAACTCAACTCCAACGTGCTTCCCTCTCTTGTCAATTTTTTATAATTTAACCCCCAACTGAGGGAGTAGTTATTTCTGTATGTCTCCCCTTGTTTCCGATATGCTATGATACCGCAGAATGGTTGGGAATTAATAGAGTCCGAATCTAATTTATTTACTTGGCAATTCATTTAGTAACGTTTGGTTGCTAAAGAAGCCCCAAGAAGCATTAAACATTTCTACCGAGATTCGTGGAGCATTCTTAGATAACAAGCACTAATTTTCAGTACGACTTTTTAAAAAGCAATCAAATTGAAGATCGAAGAGAATAATCTGAATTAGTTTGGTCATAAAATTTCAATAACGTTTTTAAAAATACTTTAGCTTTTCTCTATATTTGCATTTAGTGTGGGAGCATAATTGAATGTTACCTCAAACCAATCATAAAAACTTCCACAACAATGTTAAAAGATGCAATGCATTTATAAATTATCAGGAAAGGTCCAATTTTGCCCAATACTATATGCAGTTGCTCAATTTTATTCTTTGTTATAAATTTCGGTTCATTAATACTCATTGTTAATAAATCATTTTGTATTATTCTTGTCATTATCGAATTTCCAACAATGTGTCTAAATACTTAATGAAAAAGGATCTTTATTCACAGTAGCTGATTTTAATAATAGAGATTTAATAACAGAGCTAGCATGTATTGGATGGACTCGTTATGTCAATATATTTCGATAAAAAGTTTTAATATATTCATTTCCTTTTAACAGCGATTTAAATTATTTTCAATTATATTTTAGATTATAGAAAAAAAAGAAGATAAAAAGCAAAGTGTGAATGGACCTAGCTTATAAACATAAGGTAAAATTGATCAATTTCCTAGGGTAGAGAGTTTTTAAACTTTTTTTTTTTTTTGGTAATGAAAGATAATATTCATTAAAGCAAAGTACATATTACAACATATTATATACTACATAGTACATTAGCCAGCCAAAAACATAGGGAGCAAAGCTGGGAGTTCTACTAGGGTACTTTCTATTACATGTTGTTGCATGGGTGTACTTCGATGGTTGTGCAAAAGACAAAAAGAAGGTGTTGGTCTCCCCACTAACGCTGGTGAGATATTTCTGTGGGAGCCTTCGCCCATTTGGTCACCATGCAGCTGTTTTGTGACAAAATTAGGTACTTCATAATATAGTGTGTTGTGGACTGTTGAAGACGACTGCAAAAGGTGGTGTGCCAGTCTGTCCGCTACTTTGTTCTGCTCCCTATAGACATGTTTGACCTGTGGATTATCCAGAGGAACGAGGACGCACCTGCAGTCGTTTATTAAATCAAAATGAACATCGTTAGGATTTTGCAGTAAAGTGATAACCTCAGTGGAGTCCACTTCCACCTCCAGTGGTGTAAATTTGTGTGTAAGAGTTATCTGCAGACCATGTAATAGAGCCAAAAGTTCAATTTGAATTGGAGTTGCAGCAAAGATGGTCCCCGAAAATCCTACTTTCCAATTTCCTAGTGAGTCTCTAATTATGCCTCCGTATCCTGAGAGTTATGAACGCAAAGTGGTAGCTCCATGAGTATTTAGTTTAAGTAAGGATAAAGATGGAGGCTCCTATTTAATGTACATTGAAATTTTATGCTCTTGTGACTTTGAGTGATTAGGGCCAAGATAGAGGAATTCCTGTACGGATTTAGAAGAGATACCAAGTGGACATAGCTAGTTATATGATTGAAGGTGTTATTGTTACAATTCTTCCACAAGTGCCAAAGTGTGAAAGGAATTAAGGTTGGTAGCGAAAGTGGTTGTATCGGTGATGTTTGTGCTGTTGTGATGAAAGAGTGGAGCCATTCATTCACTTGGGAGTACGCTATTAGAAGTAGTGGTATGTTTATTTTTAGTTGATTAATTCCAGAGGGTAATGGCTACTTGGCATTCTAAAGGCATAGATTTCCATATCAATTGAATCGTTTATTAATTCACTCCTGAAGCCACCCCCCCCCCCCCCCCCCCNTTCCTGGTGAGAAATCCTACATTGTTATTTGGGCTTTATTTTTTATTTGCTTACCTTAAATGAAGGGTAGATATTTCTTTCTCTAAAAAATAATCGGTATGCATATCAATTTCCTTATCAAAAAAATATTTTCTTAATTAAAGCTATATGTATTGACATTATAAAAATTTTCACCATTGAACCCATATCATAACAAGATATTCACTGTAGGTTATAAATCAATATTTGTACAGTCAAATCTCTCTATAACAATATTGTTTGTTCCAATATATTTTAGTTTGTATAGTAAATGTCTATTATACACCTATGATAACATTTAATATTTAAATATATTTTGGTTGTTATAGACAAAATTATCCAAAATTATTTTTTTTCTTTTTTAATGTTACATAAAAAGGAAAAAATTTATTTACTTTAAAATCTCAAAAGATATGCATATTTTACTAATTAAATATTAGAAAAGCTAATATACTATTAATAAATCCATAACTATACCTACAAAGATTTAAACTTTACACTATATAGAAACTTAAATTCTTCAAGATTGATGGAAGAACTGGAAAAGATATCTGCAAGTAAGCATTATGCAAAATAAAAATTTCGCCCAGTCCATAAGATTGTGTATGCATATATTCGAATATTAGACATTATTCACGGTGAAACCCTTTTGAGAATTGGGTAGTATTAAAACGAACTACTATATTTTTAATATTAAGATAGTTGAAAATGATTAACAAATTTAATCTTGAATTTCTAATGTGAAAATTATTTGGGATAAATTTTTTGAGCTAAAGTGACAACTAAAATGGGATGGAGTGTTTTCGTTCCTATTTTATTTCCAACCTAATAATAAACTAAGGCCTCATTTGATTTTTTTAATATTAAGACGTTCGAATTTGAATACACTTCTGAATATCAAGATGTGTATTAAGATTAAGATCACATCTGAATCTGAATACACATCTGAATGTTAAGATGTGTATTAAGATCTGAATACTAAATGATTAAGATTGTTTGATTTTGAACATTTTAATGTATAAATTTTACGTTTATTTGAAAATTAATAAACATAAAATTCAAATAAAATACTAATTAATCTAATATTCCATCACTAAAATATATAGCTTTTTAAAATATGATAGTTGCTGGTGGTGATGGCTAACGGTAGTGCTTGTGAATGTCAACTAAAAGCGGTGGTTGGTGGTAGATTTGGTTGATGGTGGTAGTTTAGGGTAGTAGCTAGTGGTGATTGATAGTGATAACTATTATGATTGAGGATGGTGGTGGTGGGTTGTGATAATTAATAATGACGGGTGGTGGTGGTGGTAGTTCTGATTGAGGAAGATGGTGGTGGGTGGTGGTAGTTTATAATGATAGGCAGTGCCAGCTATTGTTGTTGATAGTGATGAGGTAGTTAGTTGTGGTAGTTGAGGTGGATGAGTGTTGGTTGTCGTTGAGAATAGTGGGGATGGTGGGTGGTGGTAGTCGACAATGGTGGTGGCTATGATTGAGGATGATGGTGGTGGTGGTAGTTGATAATGGTAGGCGGTGGCGACAATTAATAATGAATATGAATGATAGCATCTTAATGAAATTAAGCCGCTGTTATAAATCTTAATGAGATAGACCTATTCAGACCCACTAAATGGTTGTGAAGTAAAAACAACAAACTCATTTAACGATTAAGATCTGAACAATTAAGATTCAGACTTTAAAAACACACACATTTAATGTATGAGATCTGAATAATTAATATTTAGACCTTCATTAAGCGCAAACAAAAGAGGCCTAAATGCACAATAAGAAAAACAACTTTTCAGATTCACAACCTAGAAATCAAACGGTTAGAATCTCTCTTTTCCACTACGTACATCTCCCTTTAATTTAAACTCTTCCCTATATAAAGAACTGAAAAACCAGCATAATCACCAAAAGCAAGTATCAAGAAAACACTATTCTCCTTATTATTATATCTTGTCTTCTGTTTTTACCCCTTTTCTTGTTCAAATGAGGGGACAAAGCAAATATATCACCTATATATTTCCAGCAGTACCAGCACGAAAGAAGAAGTATGTTTCTATGGAAATGCAAAAGAGCTCAAGTTCTAGTTATAAATACTATGGTGGCAGTTCACTTAACAGGGTTATTAAAGAGGAAGCTAGTTATAAATCTTCTTATACAGTGAATGATATGGTTCAAGGTGTTACTACTGAGTTTGAGACTAGTGTCAAGAGCAAGAAGATTATTACGTATCATAAAACTAATAACTATAAGAAGTTTAAAATTACCTATAATTAGGATTTATTGTTGCCAGTGTGGCTAAATATTGTTTGTTTCATATTCTCCCCCCCCCCGCGCAAAAAAAAAAAGAGAGAATGCCTCCCTTTATTTTTATGGTTTTGCTATGTGATTGTTGGGTGTTGAAAGTAGACTAAGGAAGTTAGTAGTGGTTTCTTGTGGTCAAGGATGCTATGGAACTTTAATGTTATTATAATTATGTTTTAAAAAATCTCTTGAACATCTTTAGCATTTTCACGAATGTATTTATGTAGTATGAGCTAGTGATCACGCCCAATTATGCCTTATAAAAAGGATTAAGCGATCGCTGCAAATATAATTCGGTCCCAGTCCGCAGTCGAATCCTACAGGAAACTAACCTATTTACTACAACTTATAATAACGCTAATGATAAGCTTAGACAATTTTTGGATGCAAGATTTTTAACTGATAATGAGTAGAAATTATTTAACTAAGGAAAAATGACAATAAAACTATCAATAAGCAAAAATGAAGTTGAATTCAATGGTAAAAGGTCTAGGGTTATTGATTTCCTCAATTGTCGGATTAATTCCTGACACGTTGGCTATAATTTCACCGTAACATTCTATAAGGATGATGAGTTCTGGGCTACCATCACTTACGATAATTTACTAGAAGCATTCTCTCGAACTACTCTAGTTAACAATTTATACAACTCACAGTTATCCCACCAAAGCTTCGTTATTTCTAATCTTGCGTGTAAATTCAAGTAATTAATCTCTGAACTTACCCGAAAGTGGTGTTGTTCAGCAACAATCTAATCAAATGTTCTTTCTCAAGCAACACAAGATAACTAAACACGATTAATCAAGGGCCCTTTCAATTAATCACAAGCAATACATAGTTGAACAATCATAGAGTAAAAACAGCTCAATTATATCAAAACATAGTCAAGACTTCATCGAACAATTGCTTCCATCAACCCTAGATGACGGGTTTAGCTACTCATACTACTAAACAAGATTACAATGTAAAAAGTCATAACCAACAATGGAATTAAGAAGAAGATGATGAAAAACTCGTAGAGGATTCACCGTCTTGTTGTTCTTGCCTCTCAAAAATATTGTGTAACCCTCAAAAAGTCATTCTTTGATGTATTTATATCACTTAGGGTTGCTAAAGGGCAGGATTTCCCAATCCCACTTCGGCTAGGGAAAGCAAGAATCCGCGTCTGCCTTCGCGCAGCGCGCGAACTTTGACGCAGATCCGCGTTTGCTTCGTGCAGCGCACTTACTTTGACGCGGATCCGCATCTGCCTTCCCGCAACGCGCGAACTTTGGCACGGATTCAGCTTTTGAAATTCTTTCATTTTGCGAAACGATTCGTGCCTTTGCTTCGCGTCGCTGTTTTGCGACTTCACTTTTCTCCTTTTTTTGTAATAATTTGATATCTTTTGCTCCATTATCATTCAAGCTCATTCCTACAAATAAGAAACACATAATGAGTATATTTCACTTCAAAAACCATTTAATCTCCCGCGACTCACACAAGAATTAATATGCAAATATACTCAAAAAGATGTACTTTTCATCATTTATCACCACCCCACACTTAAACTCTTGCTCGTCCTTGTCACGACCCGATTTCGGAGTCGTGATGGCGCCTGTCGTTGAACCAGGCAAGCCGCCCCTTTCATCTAAGCTAAATTCAGTTTCCAGAAAAAATATAATTTTAAAAATTGTTGATAATAATAAGAGTTTGAAGTTTGAAAATAATATTTGAAATAAAATTTAAAATTTCCAACCCCGGATCCGGTGTCACTCAGTCATGAGCTGCTATATCATAAAATAAAGAATAAATAAATAGACAACATAGTCTCAAAATAAGTGCAACATGTAGAATAAGGAAGAGAAGACGAGGTCGCGATCGTCAGCTGCTACCTCGACAACTCCAATAAAAACTCTGACATCTGCTCAATATCCACTATCAGGTCCCGGTGTACCTGGATCTGCACACAAGATGCAGGGGTAACGTGAGTACACCAACCCAGAAGTAACGAACCCAAACTATGGGCTGAGAGGTAGTGACGGAAAAACCTCAAAATTTACAATAAACAGTATACAGAAATTAGACATGCTAACAGTTTATCAGAATGAGTAAATATGCCAAGTATGCCAGTATACTCTACATGCCATCATAAAAATATATGTATGAAATCAATGTGGATATGCACATAGTGCTCACAACCCTCACACAACAATCCATTCAGTACCGTATATGGCTCTCAGGCCTAGGGAAAGTCCATCCCGGAATGTACATAATCATTGGTGGCCATAGTCACTCCGTACTGAGGAAAAAGGCCAATCCATCCCCACGGAGGAAGGACAATTCTCGGAAAAATATCCATGTCCAGGGACGATCCATCCCTCACATAACATCCACTTCAGACACGATCCATGCCCAGGAAAAATCCATCCCTCAAAATCAATGCGCTCACTGGGGGTGTAAAGGCTCTAGAGGGGCCCTAGTGGCCCAAGCGCCATATCAAGCGAACGAAGGCATGATTTAAGTATCGCTGCGGTGTGCAGTCCGATCTCATAACTGTCTCAATAACAGGCTCTCGGCCTCACTCAGTTATTACTCTTCAGTCTCACTCACATGGATCACAAATGCATCCATCAACCCGAAACAATGATAAGTATGCATATAATTAACAATACTGAGACTGAGATATGAAGTGATATGCTATAACATGACTGAGTAAATGAAATCAAATAATCATAAAATGAGACAGTAATATACGAACACTCGGGTCTCAGCATTTTCGGCGTGAAGCCTGGAATTTATACTTAACATGATTCCTAACAGGTTCACAATTACCACATTAACAGAAGCACATATATCAACAATGAATAACCACTAGGCGGTGCCATGAGATAAGCCAGGCCACAAATACTCAGTGCACGCCCGCACGCCCGTCACTTGGCATGCTCGATTATAGTCATAAATCATTTAGCTCGGGGTTTCGAACCCTCAGTACCAAGTTTGGAAACGTTACTTACCTCAAAACCGGCTAAAATAATACTCCGCAGTGCCTTTGCCTCTAAATTCGGCCTCCGAGTGCTCCAAATCTACCAAAAAAAATCAGATGTATATCATTATAACATACCAAGGAACGAATCCTAATCGAGCTTTATAAAAAATACTCAAAAATCCCGAAATTGGTCAAACCCGACCCCGGGCCCATGCCTCGGAACTCGATGAAATTTATGCCACAAAAATCCTCATCCTCCCACGAGTTTATACATACCAAGAACACTGAAATCAGAGTCCAAATGACCCCTCAATTCCCATTATTAGATCTCTAAACCACAAGCCCTAATTACCTATTTTAGCACTCCCCAAATTTTCACCACTAATACGACCTTTAATCACATATAAATGAGTTTTAAGTCCAAAATCCTTACCTCAATGAAGAACTATCGATTTCCCTCTTCAAAACCCTTCAAAAGCTTCAAACCCGAATAAGAATGGTAAAAGAATGACATAAATTTGCTAAGGATTCTTTTTATAGTTTCTGCCCAGCGATGACCGCACCTGCGGTCCTTTTCTCGCATCTGCGGACACGCACCTACGGTCCCAGGTGCGCACATGCGAGAATTCACTTAAAGGCCATTTCCGCACCTGCGACTCCGCAGGTGCGGTCCAAGCCTCGCACCTGCGACCTTTGCTGACCCAGCCAACTTCTGCATCTGCGTAGCCGTGTCCGCTTCTGCGGATTCGCACCTACGGTCCCCATCCGCAGGTGCGGAAACACAAGAAAGTTTCACACCAGCAACTCCAAAATGCCAAAAATCATGTCGTTACCTATCCGAACTCAACCCGAGGCCCTCCGGACCCCAACCAAAAATACAAACAAGTCATAAATGATCATCCGGATTTAGTCGAACTCTCGGAACACCCCAAAATAACATCGAAACACCAAATCAACCCATGATTCAAGCCTAAAGATATTCAAACTTTCGAACCAACACGCCAAGAGTTGTTCCAAAAGCCATCAACCCGCTGAATAACCTTACCATGCACATACCCGGGGGTGACCCCACGTCACCCTACCCCGCATCGATATAATAACATAACACATTCGAATTCAATTATATCCAACCTAATCCCTACGCCTTAGAACCCGAATTCCACGTCAGAACTCATCTACAAGATTAGAATCACGCCTCCAAACACCGTATATACCTGAACCAACACACGAATCTGAAAGAACACAAATCATACGTCAAAACTCTATGATACCCAACTACTTTACCTTAATCAACTCCTCTAGAAGACCACAACAGAACCGCACCATGTGTGCCTAAAACCAACAAATCGCCGTTGTCCGAACAAGGGACAGGTAACCCCTAGATTGTCCAGGAACACAGATAAACCCAATATCCATTAACTGACACCCTCACAATAGCTCTACGGAGTCAAACAATCCGATTCGGTGCAAAACACATACATCAAGTCATAACTAAAAGTATCATCATCTATCTGATCAAACTACGTCGAAACCGACCATACTAAAAAATGGCACATCCAATCGGGTCTCCAGACCCCCAATAGGTACCACACACAGCCGACACACGTGGTCTGTAGAAACAACATCACCAATACGTGCAAGCACATGAATAGATGTAACAAAAGATTCACGGGGCGTATCCAGAGAATGGGCTAAAATGTGATGAACATGTGAATATGAAAAACCGGAATCAAATAAAATTGAAGCTTCTCGTGATAGACTGAGACAATACCTAGGATCACGGCATCAGAAGCCATCTCATCCGGCCTGGCTGAAAATGCATAAAATCGGGCCTGATCACCACCAGGTTGACCTCCCCCTCTAGGGCGACCCCTACCTGCCTGACCCCTACATCTAGCTTCCTGGGTGGGCGGTGCAGCTACTGAGTCTGAAACCGCAGGCTGACTCATCTACTGATAAGTACCTCTCGCAAGGAGGGGACAAAACCTCTTAATATGGCCCACATCTCCACACTCAAAACAACCTCTCTCGGAGAATGGCACTGGGGACTGAAGGGAACCCCTAGCACCAGGATAACCACTAGAAGAACCAAGCATAGATGAACTCTGAACTAATGGTGTCCAAGATGAACTCTGAGCTGGCAGGGCACAGAAAGAGGGGTGCACCTGATGCGAATTGTGAGGATCATGACCAACTGGTCCACCACGATAACCTGAGCGACGGCTGAGCTTTCCTAAATGGAAGGCCTCTGCCGGGCTGAGGCTGCCCCCCTGAAGGAACCCCACCAAAACTCCTAGATTCTCGAGACCTATTGGCCTCCCTCTCGATCTGCTCCTGGCAGCAAACCTACTCAATCTCTATGGAAATGTCAACCACCTCTTCAAAAGAAGCGCTAGATACCCTCTCCATGGTCAGAAAAATTCGAAGCTGATAAGTGAGGCCATCAACGAACCTCCTGGTCCTCTCCCTATCTGTGGGAACTAGCCAAATAACATGACGTGCCAACTTGGAGAACCTCATCTCATACTGCGTCACGGTCATGTCCTCCTAGAGCAACTGCTCGAACTCCCTACGCAGCTCCTCCCTGCGGGACTGCGGTATATACTTCTCTAGGAACAGAGTGGAGATTTGACGCGAGGTAAGGGGCACTGCATCAGTAGGTCTACGCCTCTCATAGGCCACCCACCAAGCGAGTGCAGCTCCTGCGAACTGGAAGGTAGTAAATGGGACCCCACTAGCCTCCAGTATCCCTGTTGTGCGAAGGATCCTCTGACACTTGTCCAAAAATCCCTGGGCATCCTCTCCCTCAGTACCACTAAAAATCGGAGGCTGGAGTCTACTAAACCTCTCTAATCTGTGCTGCTCGTAATCTGCCAAGGCTGGGACCACAAAATCTTGGGCTAGGGCAACCGGCTGGACTGGAACTGTCTCTGGTGTCTGAAGCCCCTGAGTAACCTGCTCATGTGTCCGGGCAGCTGGACTCTGAGTGTCTCCCCCGGCCTAAGAAGTAGCGGCAGTAGTAGACATAACGAGTTGGCGACTGCCTGTGCAAGACTGGTGCACACGGCTAGAATCTGAGCAAGGGTCTCCTGAAGACCCGGAATCACAATAGGCACTACTGGTGCCTGAGCCATTCCCGCTGGGATCTCAACTGCGGGGACCTAATCCTGAGCAGTGGGAGGGTCCACAGGTACTGCCCCGGCTGCTGAGTGGGCTGCAACCCTCCCTCTGCCACGACCTCGATCACGGCCTCGACCTCGAGCTGGTCTTGCTGGTGTCTGATCACAACGATCGGTAGCATGAGTCCTGACCATATGTGAAAGAATGAAAACAAAAAGAAGTTTAGTTCCAGAATTCAATATAGTCGCACGACAGAGTTCGATAATGTGGGATTTTTTTCCTAAGGGTTCTGTAGCCTCTCGAAGATAAGTACAGACGTCTTCGTACCGGTCCACAAGACTCTACTAAACCTGCTCATGACTGGTGAGACCTATTTAACCAAGAGCTCTGATACCAACTTGTCACGACACGATTTCGGAGTCGTGATGGCGCCTGTCGTAGAACCAGACAAGCCACCCCTTTCATCTAAGCTAAATTCAGTTTCCAGTAAAAATACAATTTTAAATGAAATTATTGATATAAGAGTCTGAAGTTTAAATATAATATTTGAAACAAAAATTTAAAATTTCCAACCCCGGATCCGGTGTCACTCAATCATGAGCTGCTATATCATAAAATAAAGAATGAATAAATAGACAACATAGTCTCAAAATAAGTGCAACGGGTGGAATAAGGAAGGGAAGACAAGGTCGCGATCGCCAACTGCTACCTCGACAACTCCAATAAAAACTCTGACAGCTGCTCAATATCCACTACCGGGTCCCGGTGTACCTGGATTTGCACACAAGGTGCAGGGGGTAACGTGAGTACACCAACTCAAAAGTAATGAACCCAAACTATGGGCTGCGAGGTAGTGACGGCAAAACCTCAGAATTTACAATAAACAGTATACATAAATTAGACATGCTAACCGTTTATCAAAACGAGTAAATATGCCAAGTATGCCAGTATACTCTACATGCCATCATAAAAATATATGTATGAAACTAGTGTGGATATGCACATAGTGATCACAACCCTCACACAACACTCCACTCAGTACCGTATATGGCTCTCAGGCCCAGAGAAAAGTCCATCCCGGAATGTACATAATCATTGGTGACCGTAGTCACTCCGTACTGAGGAAAAAGGCCAATCCAGCCCCACGGAGAAAGTCCATCTCTAGAATACAACACTCGGAAAAAATCCATGTCCAAGGATGATCCATCCCTCACATAACATCCACTTCGGACACGATCCATGCCCAGGGAAAATCCATCCTTCAACATCAATGAGCTCACTGGGGGTGTAAAGACTCTAGAGGGGCCCTAGTGGCCCAAGCGCCATATCAAGACAATGAAGGCATGATTTAAGTATCGCTGCGATGTGCAGTCCGATCTCATAACTGTCTCAATAGCAGGCTCTCGGCCTAACTCAGTCATTACTCTTTAGTCTCACTCACATGGATCACAGATGCATCCATCAGCCCGAAACAATGATAAGTATGCATATAATTAATAATACTGAGACTGAGATATGAAGTGATATGCTATAACAAGACTGAGTATATGAAATCAAATAATCACAAAATGAGACATTAATATACGACCACTCGGGTCTCAGCATTTTCGACGTGAAGCCTGGCATTTATACTTGACATGATTCCTAACAGGGTCACAATTACCACATTAACAGAAGCACAGATATCATCAGGGAATAACCACTAAGCAGTGCCATGGGATAAACCAGGCCACAAATACTCGGTTCACGCCCGCACGCCCGTCACTTGGCATGCATGTCACCTCGATTATATTCATAAATCATTTAGCTCGGGGTTTCGAACCCTCAGAACCAAGTTTAGAAACGTTACTTACCTCAAAACCGGCTAAAATACTACTCAGCAGTGCCTTTGCCTCTAAATTCAGCCTCCGGGTGCTCCAAATATACAAAAAAATCAGATGTATATCATTATAATATGCCAAGGAACGAACCCTAATCGAACTTTATAAAAAATACTAATAAATCCCGAAATTGGTCAAACCCGACCCTCGAGCCCAGGTCTCGAAACTTGATGTAATTTATGCCACAAAAATCCTCATCCTCCCACGAGTCTATACATACCAAGAACACTGAAATCGGAGTCCAAATGACCCCTCAAATTCCCATTTTTAGGTCTCTAAACCACAAGCCTTAATTACCTATTCTAGCACTGTTTCCCCCCAAATTTTCACCACTAATCCGACCTTTAATCACATATAAACGAGTTTTAAGTCCAAAATCCTTACCTCAATGAATAATTATCGATTTCCCTCTTCAAAACCTTTCAAAAGCTTCAAACCCGAATAAGAATGGTGAAAGAATGACCAAAATTCGCTAAGGGTTCTTTTTATAGGTTCTGCCCAGCGATGACCGCACCTGCGGTCCTTTTCTCGCACCTGCAGTCCCAGGTGCGCACCTACAAGAATTCACTTAAAGGACATTTCCGCACCTTCGACATATCCTCCGCACTTGCGACTCCGCAGGTGCGGTCCAAGTCTCGCACCTACGACCTTTACTGACCCAGCCAACTTCTGCATCTGTGGAGCCTTGTCTGCTTCTGCGGGCTCGCACCTGCGGTCCGCCATCCGCAGGTGAGGAAACACCAGAAAGCTTCACACCAGCAACTCCAAAATGCCAAAAATCATGCCGCTACCCATCCGAACTCAAGCCGAGGCCCTCGGGACCCCAACCAAAAATATAAACAAGTCATAAATGATCACCTGGACTTAGTCAAACTCTCGGAACACCCAAAAGTAACATTGAAACACCAAATCAACCCATGATTCAAGCCTAAAGATATTCATAGTTTCGAAATTCACCAACGATGCCGAAACTAACCAAACCTCGTCCAAATTATATGAAAATTCGCACACACATCCAGAATGATGCTACGAACCTTCTCCAACGTCCGAAATTCCATTCCGACCCCGATAGCCTATTTTCCACTGGCAATCGGAAACCGCGAAAAAATAACTTTTTCCAATTCAAGCCTAATTCTACAACGGACATCAAAACTTCATTGCGAACATACTCCTAAGTTCCAGATCACCTAACAAAGCTATCCGAGCTATAAAATCCACATTCCGAGGTCGTTTACCTGTAAGTCAACTCCCGATTGACTTTTCCAACTATTGAGCTCATTTGAGAGTCTAAATGCCTTAATTCTCACCACAACCACTCTGAACCCGAGTCAACCAACTTAACACCATGCAAAAGAGATGAACCACACAAGCAATGAAGCAGAAATGGGGAAACGGGCTAAACTCTCGGAACGACCGGCCGGGTCGTTATAGTCCTCAAGCAACTTATCATTAAGTGCATAGGCAAGAAATTCTTTTCAAACATACTCAAGCATCACACCAATGACAACGGTTTATATCAACATTTAGAACCCAAAATATGCACTGTTCATAAATTTCTCAAGTTCTAAACTCATGCCAAGATTATTTAAAATATTTGTGTGACTCTTCTAGTATCCTAGCCTCAAAAATTGACTCCACTACACTTCTCTTTGTGACTCGTTTCTTGTGCAGACTAAAGATACAATTTCCTTACCACTCCATCGTAAAGCATGTGCCTTCACCATCAAAACAAGGAAAATAATCAGTCCGCACACTCAAATATGAATTCAAGTATAATTTAAGGGCTCACAGAATGAAAGAATTCACTCACTCTCGCAAAGAAACTCATGTGCCCCCAAAGCTCGTACCATAGGTTTTCCCGTAATGTAAGTCTCTACTAATTTAAGCTCGCAAGGTCTAGGATCAATTAGGTCTTCATGGGTTGTAATATAGTCTATGGAACGGGTAGGATAGATATGGATAATATTGACTAACCCCTCCTAAGCACTTTTAATGCAATACAAATTAACTTTTAAGCACATCCTCTTCATGATCATTCAACAAATTGCTACGAAACCGTAAATAATGTAGCCCATTGACTTTAAGCACATCTACATAAGTACTAGCACATATCAAAGTGAATTGGAGGGATTTTGTTTTTTTCAAAATATTTTCAACACCCTCCATAATTTAGTATTTCCAGCTAGTGGATCTCTCAATATATACATGCACATTTTGGCCTTTCTATGGTTCCACTCAAAAACTACCCAATCTCTTTTCCTTCACTTCTAGCGACTTAAGTGCTTTCGGAGGTAAAGGTTCAACAAGATTTAATTAAGAACAATGGGATTCGTCTTGTACTGTGGGTACCAAAGAAAAGTCTTATAGGCTCAAATGGGATAACAAATTATAATTTTTATCACTGGTAGGCAAACAGACTGAAGGATCAATCAAAGAAACGCCTATATTATTTCCTAAACTCACAGAATATAATTTATTTCTCTTCGATACACACACGTGGCAAGTTATAGACTAACAAGGGATGGCACATAGTACAACCAAAATCTCACCTCACACAATGCACATGACTTACTCGGGACGGATCAAACCCGACTCTCAAGTTAAAGCAACTAGGACAGTCATAATATAATCCAAACACTAGGAAGTAACAACAGGATTCAATAGACGAGCCTAAGCGTCAAAAGAAACACATATACTCTCAAGGCATATAATCACAAGAGTAAAGAAGAAAGTACTTAGTGAAAATGCTCGTGCTCTAAGCCTCAACATAAAACATGTCAAAAAATATATATACTCAAGTTCTTCCCATTCCATTATTAGTTGAAAAGAAAAAAGAAAAAAAATCTTTTTGTATTTTTCTTTAGAATGTAAACCATCAAGAAAACTGTCTAAGAATTCCATCGTCGGGCAAAGTCCACAAATTCTTTTACACAATTTGATAAAGAAAAACTACCTAAGACTACCCGGTAAAAGAAAATGGCATCCTCGGGAAAGAACCGTGGTTTAGAGAAACCCGGGATTACGCCAATAAAAAGATGACTACAATTATACAATTACAATGGCCTTCAGTGTGATCATGACAAAATGTATCACTAGCAATTAAACACATTCCACAAAAGTCAAATTCTTCTGACACCTCCACCCCACACTTAAGAGAGTGCATTGTCCCCAGTGCACAATATCACAGAAGCGAACAATAAATAATCAATAGTAGAGTGGGTGTCAGAAACTCCCTCATCATATCTCAGACTGCGGGTGGGGACCGGTAGCACCCTCGGTACGCAATGTTGATGGATCCTCCAATGTGAAACCATATGTGTCAACGACTTCTATCATCTCACCCTCCCTAGTCGGAGCAGCCTCCCCAACAGTCACCTTGTGAACCTCACTAGCACTCAAAGTATACAATTCCGCATCCCCTGGCTCCTCAAGGTCTGTCTGGATTCCAATGTGTCATACCTGTCTCTGTCCACGAACAAGCCTCGAGCAACACAGTGAACTGCTCTTGCATCCACTGATATCTAGTCTCCTGTGCGGCTAGCAAAGCACGATCTCGTGTCTCTAACTCTGTTCGCAACTGCTGAAGTGCGCCCTCCATATCCGTGATGTGCTCACCATGGCCCTTTTTCTTTATAGTCATTTTTGAGGGGTCCTGAACAGAGCAAATATCATGTACCGCCGACTGGGTGATTCTACGAATCTCATCATCCTTCTCAATCAATTTGTGTTTAGCAAGCAACGCAGTCAAAGTGTGCACAAAGTAGAGTGTCCACTACATGTTCTTCATGGTCTTCGCCATTTGACTTTGTAGGATCGCTCCAACGTTCATCGGAATACCTGTCATGAGGGCATATACCAAGAATACTCGCTCCAAAATCACCATAGACTTGTGCGTTGCTGCATGAATCTGTTGCAGACCCAATTCAAACATATTCGAGCCTCCCTATTCATGTACGTCTTTGCCAAACCATCAGCCGCTTTCCAATCAGCTGGTCCATATCCCCCACATAGAACCTCAAGTATGTGGTTCACATTTGGTCTTTGATCTCTCCTCCAGTACCCTGAGTCGGACTGTGCAGGTATGCGGTAGTACTTATTTATTGCCGAGGCGGAGATATCAACTTGAGTCCCATGAACCCAAACAATGTCCTTGCCCCTGTCAGGGTCCCAGTTTGCATACAATTCACACACAAGAATCAAATTTTCTTCGCCCTTCGGCCCTTGAGAAAAGCGTGTCCACCCATTATACTCTATGACTCGTAAAATATCCGGAGAACTTGACCTGGTAGCCTCAAAATTCAACGGTCTCTCAAACAGTATCAGATTGATTTGCTTAGTCTTTATATGTTTTTATTTGTTCCACGCACTTTTATTCACGAACTTTATTTCCCACACCTTCGTAGCACTTGGAACACTCGACCCCCCTTCACCGTCGGGAAACTGAATCGCTGACTCCCTCTCATCAGCTGAGTCATCTTCAGATTCTGACTCGACATCCCTTGTCGCCTTGCCCTTTCCCTTCACCTCAACTACTTCCCATTTCTTGGCCGGTGGTGGTTGAATCCCCCTCTCTAATTTGTACCGGAACCTCTCTTGGCCTAGATGACTATGCTTGACATGCCCTTTGCTGTATTTTTGCAGGCCGCTCAGTGCTCAAATAAGTGGCCTAAGGGTCCACCTCGGAAGTTCCAGTCTTTACCTTATCATTCCTAGACTTTGTTTGTGCATGATAGTTTATACGAGTCCACCAAACTGTATAGAGACCTAGTCCTACATCAGTTCCCCCAGTGCTAACTACTGAGACAGTATGTAAATAAGACACATGATTTTTACGTGGAAAAATCCCAACTCAAGGGGAGAAAATCCACGACCTCCACTGGTAGGATTTCAACTTCACTAACTTGTAACTACAATATTACAAGCCACTTTGTAATAACTCTATTACAAAGACTTCAACATCACTAACTTGTAATATACCTACTACAAGACACTTTGTCACTCACTAGTTACAAAGACTTCAACCTATGACTAACTCTAGTCATAACACACACTCAGTGGGTTTATGTTTTACAAAGGTTATCCTAAAATAGAGCTTCTAAGAAATCAAGATAGGAGTTACAATAAAGAACTAATATAATATTACAACTCAACTAAGGACACACATAAACTCATAATGCAACTGGTCCGTAGTGGAGTTTTCTTCTTGTTCTTGATATACTTGTGACTTCAATGCTGGATAAGATCTTCAATGCTTGAGAGAATATCACTAAACGCTCTAGTGAATATTTGTTGCTCTACTCCATGTTATTTTACTTCAATGACATCACAAGGATGATGTCCATACTTGGTTGGTACGAGGCTCTTCACAATGGGAAGTGAATGTTGCACTGTTTCTACACTGTAGCATGCACAGTTATAGGCAGTCACTTTCTGCAGTTACTTTTCAGCTGTAGAATTGACTTTGTACTCCTGTGAGGGAAACACCAAGGGATTAGGTCCCTGCATTGGTTCTTGTGTATCCGAAGTCACACTGCTCATATTATCTTAAGTCCATTGCTGAATAATTGTACTAAGTATGCATCAGGTCCTTTATCTGGTTCTAGACAAGGAGTTTGTTAGATCATCAAAATATAAGACTGTGAAACCTTAAGCCCATCAATGCCTCTGTAGTACCCTTCTCCGCTACATTGTTGTCAGTTGGTGATTTCTTTGGGGGTGGCTTACCACTACCACCGACTCCATGGCTTCCATTTGATATTTTTGAGACAGCCATATCACCTGCAAAAGATACAAAACACATATTAGTATAATGTGGAACATTAAGTCATAGTGGTATACATCGTACCCCACACTTAGCCCGAAAGTGTAAGTGTGCAACCAGGGTACAAGTGCCTACTACAACTTAATAATAGTGCTTTAAGGTTACTTAGCATCATTGAAAATCAAGTGGGTAGGCCGACGCACACGTCGCGCGCGAGTCGTGCCGAAGTTGGTCACATGTTGACATTTGTTTTAAAATGAATGCAATCTAAGTGCAAAGACCCCCAAACGGCTATCCCACACCCAAGAGATGTTCATATTACCAAAACAATGAGTCTTGCTACTCAAACTTTACAAAACCTATTAACATTCTCATTCAGGCTATTTTTCGAACATCTTATATGCATAATTTCTACCCTCATGTATCAATACAAGTAACATGTGTTTTTCCCTCCCAATTAGAGTGAGGTGGTGGGAATTGTAGTTTACACCTCATTAGGAATAACAACCAACAAAATCTAGAGAAAACTATGCTCTAAAATTCAAAATTCAAAATTCAAAGTTCAATTACTCTACCTAAAATAAACCATAACAAGAAATTTCAAAAAAATAACTACAAACTGACGCAAGTGGGGGGGGGGGGG
>ML360539.1:41516-56139 GCA_005239505.1 Nicotiana paniculata
AAAAAAAAAAAAAAAAAAAAAAAAACAAAACGACTTACCTACATTGGGGAGAGGGGGGAGAGGATAGCATAACAAATGGTATACGGGAGGTTTTAAGAAGAACACGGGTGGGGGTATACGGGAGGGTTGAAGAAGAAACATGGGTGGGGGTATACGGGAATAACTATTAGGTTTGAAGAAGAAAATAAAAAAAAAGTAAAATAAAAATTTGCGAAGTGGGGCGCGCGATGCCCCCACTTTACTGTTTTTCTCATGTGTCTGGCCTGGGCTGCATTTGTCTTTGCGCTAGACACGGATTTAGACGAGCCCAGTGCTGGCCATTTTTTCAGTTGTTCCAATTTAGCCACTTTTGGCCCTTTTTTATGATTTCTTCACCCCGAGTCATTCCAATTTGCACAATCTCATTCCTGCAGCATCTATAAACATGTCAATATTTTCACAATTCAAAATCAAACACGAAAAATAAAGAAAAACACAAAAATGGGTTTCCTCCCAACAAGCGCTGGATTTAACGTTGCAACATGTCGAATTACAACAAAATCATGGGTTGCCTCCCATGAAGCGCCTGATTTAACACCGTGGAACGACGCAGGCTTTCATTATTGCTCTTCGCGCATGTATTGGGGCTCTTCCAAAGATATCACAACTTTATCCCCCTTCTCTTCGACCATTCCAAGGTAATGTTTCAACCTTTGCCCATTCACTTTAAACTTATTTTTTCCATCTTCTGATTCAATTTCTACAGCTCCACTTGAGAACACTTTCACAACTCTAAATGTCCCGACCATCTAGATTCCAACTTACACGGAAATAATCTTAATCTCGATTTGTATAACAACACTAGATCTCCGGGTTTGAAGTTAGATCTAGAATGTGATTATCATGCATCATTTTCATCCTTTCTTTGTAGAATCTTGCATTCTCAAATGCACGGAACCTGATTTCCTCGAGTTCATGTAACTCTGTGACTCTACTTGTGCCTGCGGTCTCCATATCCAAATTCAACTGTCGCAGTGCCCACAGGGTTTTATGCTCAAGCTCTACTGGAAGATGGCATGCTTTTCCAAACACCAACTTGTATGGTGACATACCAATTGGAGTTTAAACGATGTGGGGTACGCCCATAATGCATCATCCAACTTCTTTGCCCAATCAACCCTTGTCGCATTCACTGTTTTGGTCAAGACACTTTTGATTTCCCTGTTAGACACTTCAACTTTCCCGCTCGTCTGTGGGTGATAAGGTGTGGCAACTTTATGGCGAACTCCATATTTTTCTAACAACCTTGCGAACGCTCTATTACAAAAATGGGTTCCACCATCATTGATTATAGCTCTCGGGGTGCCAAAACGTGTGAAGATATTTTTCTTTAGAAAGCCTGTCACCCTTGGCATCATTTGTTGGGAGAGCCACAACTTCAACCCATTTGGAGACATAATCAAATGCTACCAATATGTATTTGTTACCATATGAGCTGACAAATGGCCCCATAAAGTCAATCCCCAACATGTCAAATACCTCCACCTCCTGAATTGTAGTCATCGGCATCTCGTGACGTCGATATATGTTGCCTGTCCTTTGGCACTCATCACAAATTTTCACCCAAGCATGGGCATCCGTGAACAGAATTGGCCAATACAAACCCGATTCCAACACCTTCGTTGTTGTCCGAATTCCTCCAAAGTGCCCACCACATGGTGAAGCCTGGCAAGCCTACAAAACAGAAGGTTGATCTTTCTCGGGGATACACCTCCAGATCATGTTATCTACACATATTTTAAAAAGTAGAGGTTCATCCCAATAATAAGACCAATAATCACGAATTTTTTTTTTCTTTTGAATTGAAGAGAGTTCATAAGGTACAATACCGCTTGCTCAATAATTAGCAATATCAGCATACCATGGCGTCTCCTCCATTGTCACTGCTAGTAACTTTCCATCCAGGAATGTCTCTATTATATCTTCAACCTCTACCTTACTTTTAGCTCCTTCCAACCTTGAGAGGTGGTCTGCTACTTGGTTATCTGTCCCTTTTCTGTCACAGATCTCTAGATCGAATTCTTGTAGCAAAAGAACCCAGTGGATCAAGCGTGGCTTTGACACCTTCTTTTCTATCAAGTACCTAATTGCTACATGGTCAGTATGAATAATAACTTTTGGACCAATCAAGTACGACCTGAATTTGTCGAATGCAAACACGACAACCAACATCTCCTTTTCTGTCACGGTGTAATTGAGTTGTGCACCACTTAGCGTTCTGCTTGCATAGTAAATTGGGTGCATCAGCTTGTCCTTTCTCTGCCCCAAGGCTGCTCCTATAGCATAGTCACTTGTGTCGCACATGATCTCGAACGGTTTCTCCCAGTTGGGTGCAACAATGATGGGTGCAATCATCAGTCTCTTCTTCAGCTCCTCAAATGCCAACCTGCAATCATTAGAAAACACAAAGGGCTGATCCTTTCAAGGAGTTTACGTAGCAATCTTAGAGAAATCTTTTATGAATCGCCTGTAGAACCTGGTGTGCCCAGGGAAAATTCTCACCACCTTTACTGAAGTGGGTGGTGGCAACTTCTCAATCACGTCAACCTTAGCATGGTCGACCTCAATTACTTTACTGGACACTCGATGCCCCAACACTATCCCTTCTTGTACCATAAAGTGGCACTTTTCCCAGTTCAGCACTAAATTTGACTCCACACATCTTTTTAGCACTCTTCTTAAATTGTAAAGACAATCTTCGAATGAATCCCCCACCACAGAGAAATCATCCATAAATACCTCCATAATATCTTCAACCATATCCGCGAAGATGGCTAACATACACCTCTAGAATGTAGTCGGTGCATTGGAAAGGCCAAAAGGCATTCTACAAAAGGCAAAGATGCCATACAGACAAGTAAAAGATGTTTTCTCTCTGTCTTCAGGGGCTATTGAGATCTGATTGTACCCCGAATGTCCATCCAAGAAATAGAAGTGAGATCGCCCAGCCAACTTGTCCAACATTTGGTCAATGAATGGCAAGGGGAAATGGTCCTTCCAGGTGGCTGCGTTCAATTTTCGATAATCCATTCAAATCTTCCACCTCGTGACTGTACAAGTCGAGATCAACTCGTTATTCTCATTTTGTACGACCGTCATTCCTCCCTTCTTTGGCACACACTGAACACGGCTGACCCAATTGCTGTCAGAGAAGGGGAAGATGATACCCGCATCTAACCACTTGATCACTTCCTTCTTCACTACCTTTTTCATATTCGGGTTCATCCTTCGTTGATGTTTTCTGGAAGGCTTGTGTCCCTATTCCAAGAGAATCTTGTGCATGCAAAAGGCTGGGTTGATACCCTTTATGTCTTCCATGGTCCAACCAATAGTAGTCTTACATTTCTGTAACACCTGTAAGAGTTGCTCTACCTGCACAACTATCAAACCAGATGATATAATAACAGGTAAAGTAGAATTAGGCCCTAAGAAAGCGTACCTGAGGTGAGCTGGAAGCGGTTTCAGGTCCAACTGTGGTGGCTCCTCTATCGATGGTTTCGCAGGTGGTGTTTCTCTTTCTTCTAAGCGTAGGGGCTCGAACTGTGGTTTCCTTTTCCAGAACCCTTGACCCTCGAGGTCCATGACCCACTCTACCAACTCTTCACGATTTAGCTCTTCCAAATTCGTTAAATAGGCTTCTAGCGGATCTCTGACATTATGGGTCTCATCCTCCTCTTGCAGTATTACATCCACGACCTCCACTAACGAGAAATTTGCAAATTCGCTGGTTCTCCTCATAGACTGTTCAACATTGAATATTATTTCTTCATTATTCAACCTCATTTTTAACTCTCCAGTTTCATAATCAATCAATGCTCTCCCAGTGGCTAAAAACAGCCTCCCTAGAATAATTGGTATCTCTTCATCCACTAGACAGTCAAGAATAACGAAGCCTGCACGGAATACAAACTTCCTCACTTGAACAAGCACATCAAGAATTCATGACGGTCTTTTGACTGTGCGATCAGCCAGTTGCAACAACATTGAGGTCGGTCTAGCTCTTCCAATGCCAAGTTTTGTATAGATTTCCAAGGGCATCAAGTTGATACTGGCTCCCAAGTCACATAATGCTTTAGCAAAAGAATAACTCCCAATGGTGCATGGGATAATGAAACTATCCGGATCTGACAACTTTTGAGCCATAGGTCCGCGCTGCAGGTCTGAGTCAGAGTTACAGTGGACAGGTCCTGGAAGTCAAATTTTTGAGACATCAGGTACTTCATCATTTTTGCATATCCTGGCATTTCCCTCAAGGCATCTGTAAACGGAATATTCAATTGAATTTGCCTGAACATTTCCATGAATTTCCTGTATTGATCATCTTTCTTTTGCTTATCCAACCTCTGAGGGAATGGTGCAGAAGTCAACATCTGCCACTGCTTTGTGTCTTTTCTTTACTTGAAGATTTTTCTATCACCTATTCTAGGAGTTGTTCACTTTCCTTCTCCTTACCTTTGTCAACCTGTGCATGTTCAATCACAACCTCTGTGAGCTCTGTTGACTCGTTAGTCTCTAATGTCACTAGAGTAGTTGGCATCGTCTCTCTCCTAGATTGAGCAATTTCTTGCTCTTTGTCTAAATCCCTTCCATTCTTGAGACTCACTGCCATTAGCTGATTTTGGTTCTGCTCCTTTGGATTGATATTTGTATCTGCAGTTACTGTTCCTTGTGGGCGATTGTTCAAGGCCATAGATAGCTAGCCCAATTGAGTTTTAATGCCTTTGATTGCCGAATCATGTGCAACTAACTTTTCTTTATCTTTTCATTTGTCCCAATCAATTGTTGCAGTATGACCCTGATTTCTATCATGTTAATATCCTGTTGTTGATGAGGTGGTTGGTAGGCCAACTGTTGCTGGTGCTATTGATTATAGCCCAACTGCCTTTGATAAGGCAAGACTTGGCCTTGTGGTCATGTTCCTCCTGGATTGGTGTTTTGTTGTGGTTGGTTTGGTCGGTACTACTGGTTTGGTGTTGGTCCCCATTGCTGTCCACCTTGCCTCTGACCTCCGAAATTATTGACATAATTCATGTCTTCTCTGAAGCCTTGGTTTTCATTCTCTCCCACTCTACGAGCACACATATGACTGGTTTATGCAAGGAATTTATAAGCCACTATTTTTTATATCAACAATGTGCACCTGCTTTGTACCCATCTCATCAATTTTCTTTGTCAGTAAGCTCATATGGGTCATGAGAGTGGCTATGTTTTCTCCATTGGAATTGTTTGGTCAAGAGCAACATAATGCACTATTGGTGTGAGTGTCGTACCTCTCGTCATCCAGCCTGAATTTTGAGCCATCTTGTCAAGAAGAATCTTACAATCTATGAAAGTTTTGCTAAAAATGCACCCCTAGCTGAAGCATCTATATTGGCCTTCAGACTGTCTGCCAAACCCATGTAGAATCTCTGTCCCAGCATCTGATCCAGAATGCCATGGTGTGGACACTTCACTAGCATACCCTTTAACCTCTCCCAGGTTTCTTGCAAGGTCTCAGTCGGTTTCTGCCTGAACTGCAATATCTCATCAATTTGCCTCGCAGTCTTGTTGGGAGGATAGAACTTATTTAAGAACTGCTTGACTAATTCTTCCCAAGTAGGAATGGAGTTTATTGGGAGAGAATTCATCCAAGTTTGAGCCTCCCCAGTCACTGAGAATGGGAACAATAATAGATTAATTTCTTTAGGAGTCACATTCAGCTGTCTTTGAGTGACAAAAATTGATAGGAAGTTCTTCAGATGTTGTTGTGGGTCTTTGATGTACGACCCGGAGAACATCCCCTTATTCTACAACAGGTGAAGCATGTTGTTGGTAATCTGGAATGTCTCCGCTTGTATCTGAGGAACAACAATGGCGGTGGCTAGGTTATTAGAAGTTGGTTGTGACTAATCATAAAGAGTAGCTTCTGGCACAAGAGGTGCTATCACTCCATTGTTTGGGTCAACACAATCATTCCGAATGTTTCCGTTGATGTTGTCCACGTTGTCCATTTTAATTTCGAGTTGGTCTTTTTGTTTTAATTGTTTGTCCTTCTTGTTAGCTCGATTCAATACCCTGAATGCTTTCTCGAAATCTGAGAGTCCTTCAAAAAGTTCACATGTCCTCAAGGAACTTCTAGGCATGCACCCGAGTCACATAAGAGTTCAAACGTGAGAATTCAATGGAAAACTTTTAACATCGTAGAAAATTGATCTAAACTAAAAATCCTAGCAATTCTTCTAAGTTGTAATTAATAAAACCGTTATTTCCCCGGCAACGACGCCAAAATTTGATCACGCCCAACTATGCCTTATAAAAAGGACTAAGCGGTCGCTGCAAATATAATTCGGTCCCAGTCCGGAGTCGAATTTCACAGGGAACTAACCTATTTACTACAACTTATAATAACACTAATGATAAGCTCAGACAATTTTCTGATGCAAGATTTTTAACTGATAATGAGTAGAAATTATTTAACTAAGGAAAAATGACAATAAAACTATCAATAAGAAATAATGAAGTTGAATTCAATGGTAAAAGGTCTAGGGTTATTGATTTTCCCAATTGTCAGATTAATTCCTGACGCGTGGGCTATAATCTCACCGTAACACTCTATAAGGATGATGAGTTCTGGGCTACGGTAATTATCTCTCGATCACTTAAAATAATTTACTAGAAGCATTCTCTCGAACTACTATAGTTAACAATTTATACAACTCACAATTATTACAATGTAAAAAGTCATAACCAACATTGGAATTAAGAAGAAGAAGATGAAAAACTCGTAGAGGATTCTCCGTCTTGTTTCTTGTATGTTCTTGCCTCTCAAAAATTGTGTAACCCTCTAAAAGTTATTCTTTGATGTATTTATATCACTTAGGGTTGCTAAAGGCAGAATTTTCCAATCCCACTTCGGCTAGGGAAAGCTGGAATCCGCGTCTTCCTTTGCGCAGCGCGCGAACTTTGACGCGGATTCAGCTTTTGAAATTATTCCATTTCGCGAAGCGATCTGTGTCTTTGCTTCGCTTCACTATTTTGCGCCTTCACTTTTCTCCTTTTTTTTTGCAATAATTTGATATATTTTGCTCCATTATCATTCAAGCTCATTCCTACAAATAAGAAACACATAATGAGTATATTTCACTTCAAAAATCATTTAATCTCCCGCGACTCACACAAGAATTAATATGCAAATATACTCAAAAATATGTACTTTGCATCATTTATCAGTTGGCTATCTCATGAATGTATAGAGGACGACAATGTCATTTTTATGCTTAGATTTGTGAAATAATTCTCGAAATTAATGTCCAATTTGGTAGCATGTTTTTCTAAGAATTTGACGTCTAAAACTTGTGTAAAATGGATATTGTTTTAGATAAAAGTGTATAAAAAAAGAGAAGGAATTTCCGTGCTTTTGTGCAATCAAGGTTGATTAGTGAAAATTATGAAACGACTACCACATAAGTTCATTTCTTGATTTATTATTCATCAATGATTAGAAGAGTCAAACATGAGAAAAATGTTCAGCGTAAAACAGTAACAATACCTCTGTTAATCTATATCTACAATATATTAAAAATATGAAGCCCTTAACTTAAAAATCAAATTACTTAAATGCCCTAATAATTTATCCTAATACCCTATTTAATTTGGTTATACCCTCTTTAATTAAAAAGAACTACAAATATGCGCTTCATGCAGACGCCTATTTTGAGAAAAAGTGGCGCTCAATTTTTTGTTATTCCCATATATATATATATATATATATATATATATATATATATATATATATATATATATATATATATATATATATATATATATATATATATATAAATTTAATTGACTTGTTTTTAGCTTAATAATATTATTTCTTTTGAAAAATGAAAAGATATTTTTCCCGGCGTACATGAGTTATGATCTATACACGGTGCTTGCTTGTGTTTTGTTTTTTTAATAACTTTTCCCAGATTACCTGGGGGTGTTGTATTAGCAAAAAAAAGAGTTTGATGATACAACACAAGGGTAGAGAAAACCCTTCAAAAGGCAGTGAGGAATAGGCGATTATAAATAGGTCGTCCCTCTACAAAGATATTACAAACTAAATAACAAAAAAATTTAGCCTTGTCATATTTGTTCCTTATACAAGGAACCTGATCTTTGTCCAGCAAAAGAGGGCCTTTCGCTTGACTAGGCAGCTGGTGGTTAGAGTAGAAGTAAGCTGACTGTTGAGTGTTCACTGTCATTTTAGCCAAACTGTCCGCTAATTGATTGGCCTCTCGATAGCAATGGATGATTTGAATATTAAAGATGTTGATAGCCTCTGTGATAGCTGCCCGAGCCTTCACAATGTTATGATTCTCATCCTTGACTGAAATTTAGAAGACCATGATTATGTCCCCTTGCTCATCTCTGGTAGCTTCTTCTAGCCCTGCTTTTCCTTCTCCTTGAAGAAAGCTTCCATTAGTGCTGATCTTGACCCATTCCCTATCAGGATTTTTCCAGAGAACCATCATACTTTTATGAACGGGTTGTATCTTTGTTAGGATATCACAGAAGGAGCTCTATGGTACATTTTGGATAAGCTTTGTTGATTGAAGTTTCAATACTCCAAGCTATTTTTTGCTATAATTTATAAACGTTGAAGCTTTTTTGATCTCCATACCTGCATGCACAGAAATCTTTCCAAAGAGACCAGCAAATAATAACAGGAGTAATATTTTAAAATAAGTATGGACATCATTGACAGCCTTAGAAGTCCACTATTTGTTAATTATATATCTAATAGGGTAGGGTTGACGCTGTATGCCAAGAGTATTTCCAAAGAGTTTTCAAATGTAACTAACAGCTTGACCCTATACAAATACATGATTTATGTTATTCGTAGTTGTATTTTTGCTGCAGTTACATCTGGAAACAATTTGTTTCCAAATCTAATAATCACATCATCAAAAGGAAGTTTACTATACCAAAGCCTCCAAACGAGAAAAGACATTTTAAATGGCATAGTAGAGTTTCATACCTTGTCAATGATTGAACTTTTGGACTACCTTTCCTTACCAGAATCCATGCACTCCTGTTTGTGAACCTGCCATTTTCTCAAAGCTCCCAGAAAACTTGATCTTCCTTGGTTTGATTGCCAGTAGGAATGGTTTTGGATTTGGTGTACCAGTTGATCTGGTAGGAGCTCCTTCAGTTTGGTGATATTCCATTGCCCATCAATTCTGAATTCTCTTACCAAAGTTTTGGCACTCTTTGGAGTATTAGGAAACAACTTAGCCAGAGGTCCCTTTAGAGACCAATTGCCCCACCAGAAGTTACTAGATCCTGAATTTACCTGCCAAATTATATGTTTCTCTGCAATATCCCTCACTTTGAGAACATGGTTCCAAGCATGGGAGTTTCTTGGAGCAAGCTTTTTTGAGACCAAGTGAGATCTGACACATTATTTATTTCTAATGAAACTAGCCCAAAGAGATGATGTGGACTTTATCCTCCACCACCTTTTCATTGCTAACATGTTACTTATGTCTTCCATCTTCCTAATACCTATGCATCCTTCTTCAACAGGGAGAGCAAGGTGGTTCCAGGAACTTCAGTGGTACCTCTTGTGTTGCTCAGATGAACCCTAGAAAAAATTAGCAAAATATTTCTCAATTAACCTAAATACTCCTTTAGGGAGAGTCATAACAGAGAGAGTGTCACATGGATAGATTGGAGTACACTCTTAATCAAAGTATCCTTACCAACATGAGAAAGCAGCTTACCTTGTCATCCATTGAGCCTTTTAACAATCTTACTAATCATGTTATCAAAAAAATCAATTTTTTTTCTTCCCACATACAGGGGACAACCTAGGTAAGTAAAAGGAAAATTCTTGTCCATAAAACCAGAGCACTTTCTAATCCTGTTTATTCTAGTGACAACAGTATTAGGAGCAGTTAAGAAGTAATTTTTATCCCTATTAACCAGCTTTCCTAAACTTCTTTCATAATTATCAATTATTTTCATGACCAACTTAATAGGGGTAGATCCACCACTACAGAATATAACAATATCATCAGCATATGCAAGGTGGTTAATCCTAGAACATTAGGAGGCATAGAGAAAGGAGTGAAGTTAGAATTTCTATAGAGAGAGTTGAGATATCTTTATAAGACCTCAACAATAATTATAAAGAGAGTTGGGGAAAGAGGATCCCCTTGCTTAAGCCCTTGATAAGAAGAGAAGAAGCCATGTCTCATACCATTTGTGATAACAGAGTACCACACATTAGATATGAGATTGCGAACCAGTCCAATCCATTTATCAGAAAAGCCAAATTTTCTAAGGACAACATATATAAAATACCAAGTCATTCTATCATAAGCATTAGCCATGTCCAATTTAATAACTACATTACCACCATTATCCTTATGAGAAACATTGTGAACAATTTCCTGAGCTAACAAAACATTCTCAGAAATTAGTCTATCTTTAACAAAGCCACTTTGGTTCAAGGAGACTAAATTATGCAACAAAGTGTTACCCTAAGAGACACAATTTTGGAAATAATCTTATTAGTAAAGTTAGATAAGATAATAGGTCTAAAGTCAGAAAAGGTAGCAGGATTGTCAATTTTAGGAATTAAAACTAAACAAGTATGGGAGTAGAATTTGGTCAAACCTTTTCCTTTGAAGAAATATTTCACAAAAATAATGAATTCCCTCTCAATTATCTCCCAACATTTTTTAAAGAAGGTGCAATTGAAGCCATCTGGTCCTGCTGTGCTGTGGGGGCTAAGTCTAAAAACTGCTTCCTTGATTTCATTATCCTCTGGGATCTTGCTCAGCATGTTGTTATCTTCATTTGAAATGCACAAAGGAATACAATCGAGAATAGAATTGTTGATTATAGGAGGTGTAAGGTTGAAGATTGTTTGAAAATGCCTCACTGCTTTTCTGGATATCTTCTCATCTCCCTTGATCCATTTCCCTTTTACTGTTTTTGATGTGATTGATCTGTTGCCTTCTTCTTTTCTCTATGAGGATTGAGTGAAAATATCTGGTATTCTTTTCCCCGTCTTCAAACCACTTTACCTGAGATTTTTGTCTGAGCATGATTCTTGAAGACTGATCCATCTAATATACTGAGCGTGAGACTTGTTGACATCTTCTCTACTCTTTTCTGAATTATTTTCAATGTCTATGTCCTCCAACTCCTGAAGTTTATCCTCCCAATTGGTAACAACTTCATTGATATCCCAATTTCATTCCTAGACCATAGGAAAAGTATTTTACTAAGAGACTTGAGTTTACTTTGAAGGATCCACATAGAATTCCCAACCACTTATGTATTCCAGGATTCCTTGACAATGTCATAAAAACCCTCTATGTTTACCCAACAATTCAAAAATCTGAAATACTTAATATGCTGATGTTTACCATCCAAATTCTTCATAAGTAGAGGTCTGTGATATGATCCTGTCCTAGCCAGATGCCTAACATAACTTCTTTTAAACAATTGATCCCAAAGGTCATTAATAAATATTCTGCCTAATCTTTTCCAGATTGTTTTCCCAAGTCTTTTGTTATTGCACCAAGTGTAGTTAGAACCATTATAACAAATATCACTAAGACCACAATTGTTGATACAGGTCTAGAACTCCAAGCTTCTATACATTCTGTGCGGCTTACACCCTAGTTTTTCATTAGGATCCATGATTATACTGAAATCCTCCCTATGCACCAAGGGAAATCAATCACCATATTGTCCTGTTCAAGAGAATGCCAGAGATCCTTCCTCTCTTTGGACTTGCATTTAGCATAAACAACAGTAATACAAATGTCTTGTATACCAATAGCATTGTGTATTTTGATAGTAATATGTTGATCACTGATGGCAGTAACCTTATTGGAGTATAAGGCATTCGAAAAACACCAGATTTGACCATTGTTGTTGAAGTAGCAGTGTTGAAATCCTAGGAATTTCCTGTAACCATCTAATTTTTCTTTTGAGACAAAGGGTTCAAAGATAGCCACATATTGAGTGTTATTGATGTTGATCAATTTCTTTATCCTGTGAATGGCTTTTTTGTATCTTACTCCCCTAATATTCCAAAATAGAGCACTAATCATTGAAACCATTAGGTGTGTTGTCTTCCTTTTGATTCCTTCTTACTGAAGGTTGAGTCTTATTCCTGTGTCTTTTGCCACTTTTTCTAGTTTCACTTCTTCCTCTCCTTATATTTTGTTGTTGATCTTCAGTATGGGCGTGAGAATCTTGATCATCCTTTCTCAATTCCTGCTGGTTACTCGATTGCTCTGCTTCTTGTAAGCTATCCGAGATATCATTCTCTTGATTAATGTTGTTGCAATCTTCCTTGTTCTCATATAAGTCCACTACCAGTTGAAGCCCAAGTTGATTCCTTATCTTTGTTGGGACAGTAGATGAACTGGACTCACCACAGTGCTCTTGATTTTCTATCCTCTTAATTTTGTCTTCTTGACTGATTTGTCTAAGGATATTTTGCATTTGTTGATCAACTCCTCTATTAAGTTCATTTACTTCAACAGAGATTTCCTTGTTATTATTCTCATCCGTTTGATCCTGCTGAAAGGTATTATTTTTTGTAACAGGGCTAATGATACTTTCTTCAATGGATTGCCTAGTGAAATCATTTTGTTTTGCTGTTGAATCTGACTTTTCTCTTCTTTTGCTAGTAGCCGGCTTGAACAAAACTTTGCTCTTGTTTTTTGGCATTTTCTTTGTCTTCTTCTTCTTGGTCTTCTTCTTGCTATCCTTTTTGTTTTTTAGTTTGACTTCTTTATTTTGCTGTTTTTGAATGGTCTCTAAATTTGGAAGATTTTGAAATTCTTCATCACTGTTCTTATTAGACTTTCTTCCCTCTTTCTCTGTGGCTAAGTGAGTTTCTTTTTCCTGATTCTGAACCTCCTCTTTTTCTTTACTTTCAGCTTTCTTTTTTTCAAGAGCCATGCATTTGATCATGTAATGACCAATTTTTCTATAATATTTACAATATTTTGGGACCCCTTCATATTCCAGTTTTTGAGAGTAGCCTTTGAGAGGTGAATCCTCATACTCTTGACCAACAAAAACACTTTGAGGTAGTGGCTTAAGCAGATCCACTTCTACTCGGATTTTAGTCATGCTTGGCCTTGTTCTTCCCATAGTTGCAACATCCAAAGCTAGAGGAGTTCCAAATGAGATTAGAAGTTGTTTAATATAATGCCAATCATGCATATGGAAGGGCAAACCAGGCAAAAGAAACCATGCAGGAGCCACCGGCAGATCTTCTTCTGGCTTGAAATTTGGAGGCAATTTTTGCAACCACATTTGCATTCCATCAATTTCAATGGATCTCCTAAACCAAACGTTTTTCCAATATTCCTCATTAAATAGGTCAATAAAAACTTTGTAATTATCAAAAACCTCCAATTCTTACTGATGTTCTAAACGTCAATACCGCACTAGGGAGGGAGAGGGCGATTTGCGTGGTGTCAGATTTTTGCGTGCACTAGTTATAGAAGGACCAAGTTCTTCTATGTGCTCCAACCTCTACTATTTGCGACATAATAAATACAGAAAATAAGGAACACAGAGATTTTAATGTGGAAAACACCAGGCTCAAAAAGTGAAAAACCACTACCTACTTCCTAGTAGGATTTTCCAAACCCTTTACTAAATAAGTGAGCCAAACAGCATTTACAAAAATCATTTTGTAAACCTAGGATTACCTCTAATCCCTTTGTGGCAAACTAGCCTCTAGCTATTTGTGAAAAACTCCAAGTTAGCTATAACTTGAAACACACAATACCTATTACAGACGCTTCTAGATAAAGCTGAAAGGTACAAGTTGAAATCACATACTACAAGTAAACTAGACTAAAAAACAACAGTTGGAACTGGTTCTTCTAGCTGGTCCAAGTAGCTTCAGAGTCTCACACTTAAATCTCACACGAACTGCTTGCAAAATTTTCCTTGCTAATTTTGCTCTCAATTCTTGCTTAACTTCTGCTTTTGTGCGTACCTGTACAATAAGAACAATCTAAAATATATAATATTAGTAGACGAGAGATTTACTAGAGTTCTAATTCCACTCTTCCTTGGTGGAAGAATTCTAATTAATCTCAACTCCTGGAATGCTTCCTTATCTTTGATTTTGTTCTTACTGAATAAGGAGTCCTTCTCCTTATCATTTTGCAATCTTTTCGATCAGAATATATCTCTTATTTCCCAAATTTCGTTTATCTCCTGCATGTGCACCTCACGTGCCTTAACTCTGAATGTGCCTATGTCTCCAGTGATGGACCTGGTTCATCTTTGAGTTCCTTTGTCAATCTTCAAAACCATTCAATTTCTTGGCCAACAAATTCTCCCTTTTTGATGATGACAAACTCTGTGTTTAGGACTGTAACCAACTTAATCCAATATTGACACATTTTAGAGTATTGAGCATTTATCATAAAAGAACCAGGTTCATTAGGTTATAAATATAACATGTTCAGAGTAGCACATAACCATTTTCACCCTTTTGGCATCATTGATCACGCTCAACTATGTCTTGTAGAAGACTAAGCGGGCGTTGCAAATATAATCCTGG
>ML360541.1:0-22835 GCA_005239505.1 Nicotiana paniculata
TACCATGCTTTAGGATTATGAATTAATATGGACCTTAGTTGTGTATGAGACATGCTGCTTATGCGTACTGTGTGTGGAGGAATAACTTGAGCCTTTATCTTCTTTCTATGCTTTCCTTATCCGCAGTCCTATTTGTTTTGTTGTCTGTCGCCCTAGAATTTTACCTTTAAAACCTGAGGGTCTGCCTAGCACTCCCTTTAGGATAGGAGTCCTAATTTCCTCTGGGACTGATAGGAAGGGACGGGTAACAACATGCAATAGAGGTCGAGACCGTTTTTAATAACCTTACGGGGTGGGAAGGGTAGAATATGGATATGATGACCGGTGCGCAAATACCACGTGTAGCCCCTCTTCGAAGAGTGATTACTGGTATTGCATTGATGTGATCCATATTATTATAAACCTAGGATACCTTTTATATGCTTAGCTCGTAATCCTTTTCGAAATCTAATCTTCTTTACTGTTTCTTTAAATCATCTGTGTGTTTAAGACTTAAATCCCCTCTTATTTGTACTTGTTATTTGCTAATTGTACAAATTCACAAAACCATTTGGCCGGGAACCACACTTGTGGATCCTGAGGGGTGCCTAACACCTTCCCCTTAGGATAATTTCAAGACCTTACCCAAATATCTTGTTAGTAACGTAGTTGTAATTGAACCCCTTAGGTGCCCTAACGCACCATTAAAATCGTTAGGTAGAGACCCTTCAAAATCTGCAAACCCCTTTCCTAAAAGGAACGAGTTGTCCCAACCAATGTCATAAACCCGATCTCCGCGAGGAAAAAGGGGGCGCGACAACATGGCGACTCCGCTGTGGATATCCAGGCTTTTACCATTTCAAATTGTTTCGTGAATTTGTGCCTTTATTTTAAATACTTGCACCCTTTCCTATTCACTTTATATGAAATTAATTGTTTACTTCAGGTATTTACTTTTCTTCAAAAACGAAACTGACATGTCTTTTTATTTTCTTTTGTAACTGCTTTAAATCATTACTACCGTTTTTACCTCTTTCTTTAACGTGCAAATACGTGACAACTTGTTTTAATACTTATTATTGCATAATCATGCTCAACATTCATACTCCACTCGTGCCAAACAAAATACCATAGCAACGCTTGATGAGTGGTTGTGCTATTCCTATATTATTACCCACTAAATTCGGAAAGGCTTATTTGCGGTAAAACTAGTCGATCAGCGGTGCAGTCGATGGTTCCATGACTTTCCCCCTTGAGTTGTCCGCTCAAGGGTACCGATCTAAAACCCCATAGAAACCTTACTCTATTGCACTGTTGCATGCATCATGGTCAAATTTAGTTGAAGCTAAAGTGTCGTCCACACGATAGCTTTTAAGATAGCCTTATCCAAAAGTCCACCGGGTTTCCCTAAACCCAAACGGACGCCCTCACATTCTGTGCATTTATTTGGAGAACTAAATGCTTCCTGCTAATTATTAACGTTAAATAGTTGAGTCTGGTGGGGGTAAGGGCCTAACTTTATTTGTTTTGCAGAAAAAAAATGAGGCACAAAGTCCTCAGATTCGGCATGGTCTCCAACATCCACCCAAAACACTGTTGAGTTGGTGGGAGGATCTGCACTCTAGCAACAAAGCTATTGTTAGGAAACACTTGGGTAACCTACCATCTCTCCTAGAAATCCAGCCTAACAAAATAATTGTAGTGGCTGCTACCCTGTTCTGGGATCGTGAAAGGTCCATGTTCCGATTTGGGAACATCAAAATGATGCCTTTGATAGAAGAGATGTGAGGTCTGGTGTAACGACCCGACCGGTTGTTTTGTGTTATCGGACCCCGTTCCCCCTAAATAAAACTTCCTATAGTGGATTTTTATGATTTATAACTTGCGGGGACTGGTGGTACGGGATTCAGAGGTGTTTAGAGTGCTATACGGACAATTGGTTCCTTAAGGTTGGCCTTTAAGGCCAAGTTTGACTTCGGTCAACATTTTGGGTAAACGACCTCAGAATCGAGTTTCGTCGGTTCTGGTAGCTTTCTGATGAACCCGGAGCATTTCGGCGTCCAATATTGAAATAAGAAGTTCCTTAAGTTCCTATTGTGGTTTTGGACGTGTTTTTGTGTTATCAAGGTTCGAATGGAATTTCGACACCGGGAATAGTTTCGTTATGTCATTTATGACTTGCCTGCAAAAATTGGTGTCATTCCGAGTAGTATAGGTCAGTTCGGCACGTTGTTAGCGAAGTCTAGAAAACTTAAAGTTCCTAAGTTTGGTTCATGAGGTTTTGAGGTGTGATTTTGAGTTTTAGCATTGTTCTGGGTGTTTCGAAGGCTCGAGCGAGTCCGTATTATGATTTGGGAGTTGTTGGTATATTTGGATGAGGGCTCGGGTGGGCCCAGGGGCCTCCCGGGCACCCAACGGGGCTAAAAACCAGCTAAAATAGCTGTTGGTGCACGTGTTCTGGTGTGACCGCAGGTGCGGGTTCCCAGTCGTAGGCGCGGGACACCTCTTGCAGTCCCAAGCATCGCAGGTGCGACCCTAGGTGAGGTCCCCCTTTCTCGCAGGTGCACAAAAGTCCGCAGGAGCGGATGCGGCCATCCCTCCATAGGTACGAACCCATCCCTGCCCGTCCAGTTCCGCAGGTGCGAGCCCCAGCTCGCAGGCGCAAGACTGCAGGTGCGATCCTTGAGCCGCAGGTGCGGAACCCCTATAGGCTAGGCAATGTGTTTCCTTTAAAACACATGATTTCACCCCTTTCTTTCACTTTCCACCACCATTAGAGACTTGGGAGCTTGGGGAAAGAGGTTCCACGACATAACTACGAAAGAGGTAAGTATATTCCACTTCAAAACTAGTTAATTCATGATCTTCAAGCTAAATCAACTACTAAATCATTGGAAAGTCAAGAATTGGGTAGTAATTTAGGGTTCTTGAGAAATTGGTGAATTACCCATTTATTGCTATAAATTCAAGTAGAAGTCATGTATTAACGATCCTTAGGCTTCGGGTGAGCGATTCATCCGTGATTTTTGGGAATTTGAGCGTGCGGTCTGGGGTTGGATTTTTGGAATTCTTCAAGAATGTTGAATTATTGAATAAATAGGATAATTTCCCTACTTTGAGCATGCATTGATATCATTGTACCGTATTTGGATAGTTGCGAGTCCTCGGGTGTAGAGTTCGGAGTTCGGGCGCATCCTTGGTCCGAGGGGTAGATTCGACATGAGGTGAGTCTCCTTTCTAACCTTGTAAGGGGGAATTGTCCCCCCCTAAGTGATTTAAATGCTATATGTGATACCTTGTGGGGGTTACGTACGTACAAAGTGATGAGAGTCCGTACGTAGCGACTATTACTATTATGTCCGATAGTTAGGCCCACATCATGCTTTGTATTTTACTTGATATGAACTACATGCACAATGAATTAACGTTACATGTTGCTTATGTCCTCGAAGTTATGAAATTTGAGAAAAACTTGTAAGAAATTGTTCATGGAAAAGTATTCTCTTTTAAAAAGGAATAATGTATGTGCATGTGACCGCTTCACAATTTAAATCCCACGAGCGGAGTGTGATTTCCCCCACTCTTATGGGAATGGGCCGTACGCCACGGCGGATTGAGAGATTCACTTTTGGTATGGGCCGTTTGATCCTCGGCAGTGCATAGAGAGGTTGAGAGATGCACTTTTGGTACGGGCCATTCGATCCTCGGCAGTGCATAGAGAGGTTGATAGATGCACTTTTGGTACGACCGTTCGATCCTCGGCAGTGCATATATGTGAGTACTTTGTGGAGAGGTGCACTTTTGGTACGGGCCATTCGATCCTCGGCAGTGCATATATGTGAGTACTTTGTGGAGAGGTGCACTTTTGGTACGGGCCGCTCGATCCTAGGCAGTGCACGGGCATGACTATCTTATGACTCCGGCCGGTTGTCCTTACCCTGCATGCGTATGATTCATTTGTTACTATATTTCATGGATATTGATCTGACAGATATTTGGGGAAAAAGTGAAGTGGTAACTCTTTTATTTATTCCCAGTATTCTTCCTGGACTTCAGTATCTTACATATATACTTGTTGCTTCACTGTCTTTACATGCCTACTTTTTCCAGTACATTCTGTTAAATTATACTGTTGGACCTTAGTAAGTGTCATGTCGACCTCTCGTCACTACCTCTTCGATGTTAGGCGGGATACTCACTGGGTACATATATATTTATGTACTCATGCTACACTTCTGTACTTAATTGTACAGGTTCTGAGGCTGGTGTTTCTGGTTATCCGACCGGAGCTTGACATATATTCTGGACCCGACTCCACGGTGAGTTGCCTCCCTGGGCGATTTTCAGCTGTGCTATGGAGTTATCTTTTGTTTATTTATGTCTACTTCTTTCAGACAGCAGTACAATTTGTATCATCTTTTGTATATTCTACTAGTTCGCATGTTGACTTGTGACACTAGTTCCTGGCATGCACATAGTAGACTCTTTATTTTGGGACTGTATATATTGGATCATGATCATTGTGGCTGTATTTACTTAAGCTGGTTAATGTTTCCGCTTTTATTTAAATGATCTAAGCTTAAAACTTTGGGAATATGTAGGGCTGGTATGTTAATAAGGATAATCTCACTAGTAAATAACTGTTGGGTTTCCTAACTCCGGTGTTGGGCCCCATCACGACCTGTGTTAGATTTTGGGTCGTGACAGCTGGCTAACCTAGTATGGGAAACTCCAGGGTTGTTGATGCTTGAGAACCGCACAGGCAAAAGTTTCCTCAAAATGATGGGTCTGAGAAAGGATGCATAATTGGTATGTTTAGAGGATTCGTACATTCCTTTTGACTACTTGTACGAAAGGTATGGCTACAACAAATCATACCGTACCTACCATGACGAGTTTTCTATCACCTCTCTGGGACACGTCCATAGCCGAGTGTTCGTGTTTATGGTTTGATTTTTGCGTTTGATCGTGTTCCCGATGAAGAAGGAAAGGATCCATACCAGGCTAGCCATGGTAACTAAGACCATAATGGAAGGGGTAAATGGGCAAAGCGAATGAATTATATCCCTGACATGTTCGCTCAGCCTGAAAATGCCGAGGGATGGGTTGAGCTTTTTGATAACTTGACTGAAGATTAGGTTCAATGGATGTTTGAATGGTTTCCAACAGAGGAGTTCATCATTCGATCCCGAGACGCATCATTTCTGATACTGTTTGGTCTAAGGGGGACATACCCTTACGCCCCTCTTCGAGTTATGAGGCAATCAGGAAGGGGGAAAGTCATCCCTAGGGTCGAGACGATGAGCCATCTTCGAGCTGACTTTCAAAATAATGACAGTCCTCACAAGTGCCAAGCTCAGCACCTGTGGCACTGCAAGGTTATACTTGATAAAGACACCATTGAGCCAGACATGTATCATGCCAGTTATACCCCTTTCTATCTTGGATGGTTAGAAGAGGATCTGGGTGGTCAGAGCAAGACGGGGTACGTCCGAGGCCACAGGGTTATAGATGAAAGGGCTGAAGCACAAGTCAAATACAGCCAACTGCGCAAAAGGATCTGGGAAAATGAGGATGACCACCACAAGATACATGAGTCCAACAAAAACTGATCGAGGAATGGAAGAACATGGCTATCAATGCCAACAAGAGACTGGGGTACTTGGAACAAGGTATAGTCGAGCTGGGAGAAAAGTTCATCAAAAGAGTTGAAGATTGTCAAAAGGCTGAGGGAGCTGCAGGGGGATACCTAGCCAGAACTTACCTGTTGCTGGGACTTCGCAAGCTGGGAAAGCTTCTCGAAGGAAGCAAGAATGCCGAGTCTAGGGAAGGTCCTTCTGGGACCAAATAGATAAGAGAGTATTTATTTTTCTATCAATGTAATAAGGCCAATGACCATTAGTGACTTTTATTTTTCGTCTATGATTTTGGGATTTGTCTATTTTTCTTATCAATAAAATAAGGCATTTAGCTTTTTAAGTTCTCCAAATCAATTTGTCGCTAGGCCTACCTCGGGCACAAAGATTTTCCCAACTTAGGACGCGCTTTACATCTCCGCATTATGTGTTTAAATACCGCAATATTTCTTTTCATAATCCTCACTGACTTGGTTACCTTTTGTTTTTATTTTTCTTACTCCCCTCCCCAAAGGTTAGTTCGTGCATTCTGGCATCATCAACCTATCGCACCAGATCCAAGGGCCCTCCACCTACTCCTCCTCCTAGTCCTCCTAAGGGCAAAGACAAAGTAAGATGGAAGAGTCCAGCGACACCAGAAAGGAGAATATGATTGAACGAGTAGAGGCCACTGATGGCCGAGGTATTCATGTCCTGTATGAGAACATGTCACCACTTGAACAGAAATTGCTGAAGTTTCATGAAGAACTCGATCAAGTCCGGAATTTGGCCAACTTGTCATTTTCCCTCAACGTCCCCGACGTCAACCATCCAAATGCTCAAAACCCCGCCACCTCCACAAAATATCCCAAGACAGCAAAATCATCCTGCACCTCACCATCACGCCACTCTCCCAAAGAACCAAACTCTCTCGACGCAGTGCAGTGCTTGCCACACCTCAAATAACACTCCACTACTCATCCCAGAACCTCAAAACCCCATAAAGGACCATTTCCACACCTACAACAATCCCATGTATGTGGAAACCGTAACCCATTCCACTCCGCCTATCCCACAGGCATCCAAGTCTGACGAAAAGGACTTACTTATCAAGAACCTAGACGAGGAGCTTAGGAAACTGACAAGACGAGTCCAGGGTGTTGAAGGAACCAAAGGAATTGAAGGATTGAATTATGAAGACCTTTGTATCCAATCTGATGTCGAACTGCCCAAGGGGTACAAACCTCCAAAGTTCGAAATGTTTGACAGTACTGGTGATCTAAGAGTCCATCTGAGGACCTATTGCGACAAATTGGTTGGCGTGGGAAAGGATGAAAGAATCCGCATGAAGCTATTCATGAGGAGTTTGAAGGGAGACGTACTATCTTGGTACATTAGCCAAGACCCCAAGAAATGGTCAAACTGGGTAAGCATGGCGTCTGATGTTATGGACAGGTTTAGATTCAACACAGAGAACGCACCAGATGTGTTCTACATTCAAAATTTGTAGAAGAAACCCACAGAAACCTTTCACGAGTATGCTACTCGCTGGAGTTCCGAAGCCGCTAAAGTCAGACCTGCTCTAGAGGAAGAGCAGATGAACAAGTTCTTTGTCCGGGCTCAGGACCCGCAGTATTATGAATGGTTAATGATGGTTAAAGGCCACAAGTTCTCTGACATTATCAAGTTGGGTGAGCGTATTGAAGAAGGTATTAAAAGCGGTATGGTTACAAATTTTGAAGCCTTGCAAGCCACTAATAAGGCTTTACAGTCCGGTGTTGTGTCTAAGAAGAGAGACGCGGGAGCCGTAATGGTTTCACAAATAGCCAAGTCCCCACTCAAAAAGCAAACTTATCCAACACCTCCACTCACATACCAGCCAACCTCGAATTACCAAGCACCCTCACCAAATTACCAAGCACCCCCACCAAATTACCAAGCTCCACAACCTTCCTACCAAACTCCACCGCCCACATATCAACCTGCTTCGCCCAGACATTCACAACCCGCTCCCGTCTACCACACTTATAATTCCCAGCCATCCCATTACCAATCACCCCTGCACGCCAAAACTTTCCTCGACCTTGTCCCAATTTTGATCTCCGCCCTCCAAAGCAATAAACCTCCATAGCCGAGTCCATTGACTAGCTGTATGAGAAGCTCAAAGCTGCCGGTTATGTCACACCTATCCCTGCTGCCACCCCTGAGAAACCTTCTCAGTGGGTTAACCCAAACAAATCCTATGCATACCATTCCGACATGAAATGACACACTATCGAAAAATGCCGCTCTCTGAAGGACAAAATACAGGCTCTCATTGACGACAAGATTATTGTGGCAAAATACCCCGCTCCAAACATCCGCGACAATCCTCTGCCAGACCATAAGGGTAGAGGTATCCATATTATTGAAATAGAAGATGATTCGGATCACGAGGGGTCAATCGGGTTGATCATAGAAGGCGATGACCCAAAGAAACCCGCAGTCACTCTTAAACCGATCATAGTACAGATTCAACCATCTGAGGACGCTGAGGTAAATATGTCTATACCATTTGAGTTTGAAGCAGCGCCACCTGCAAAGTCACCACTGCCAATTGAAGTTGAATTTGTATCTCCAGCAAATGCACCGGCACCATTCGAGGTCACAGTCTTGCCACCCCGAACGCACATTCCGTTTGAAGTAATGATGGCCGCACCAATTATGGTGCCAATGTCAACCACACCACCCTTCTATTCAAACGCTATCCCTTGGGACTACACAACCAAGGAAAAAAGGAAAGGCAAGGTCAGGTCTGAGGAAGCTGTCGCAATACAGGGTATGGCAAGAACTGGTAGGGTCTACACCGCTGAGCATCTGGCCGAGTCAATCAAGTAGATTGCCAACTGGCCTCCCCTTATCAAAACAGGCCCTGATGACCTTTGGAGAAAGGTACAGGCTAAGGAGTATTCAGTCATCGACCAGCTGTACAAGACACCGACACATATATCCATCCTCTCTTTGCTGCAGAATTCTGAAACACACAAAAATGCTTTGTTGAAAGTGTTGAGTGAAGCATATGTGCCAAAAAACATCACTAGTGGGGAAGTGGCCAATATGGTGGGCCAGGTACTAGAGAGTCATAAAATTACTTTTCATGGGGACGAGCTACCACTTGAAGGATTGGGGCACAACAAAGCGCTGCACATCACCGTGCAATGCGAAGATCATTTCATCACAAGAATCTTGATTGATGGAGGTTCCAGTCTTAACATCTGTCCGTTGATAACACTCAAGAAATTAGGTAAAAGGCTACATGAGATGAAGGATGGAGAGATCAATGTGAAAGCCTTCGACGGTTCTCATAGGTCCACCATGGGGGGATTAGTCTATGTCTGCAGATGGGACCGACTTGGTTCGAAGTGGATTTCCAGGTGATAGATGTGCCAGTATCCTACAACCTGTTGTTGGGACGACCTTGGATTCATGCTGCTGGGGCTGTAGCATCAACGCTACATCATGCGGTAAAATTCGAGTGGAACCACCAAGAGGTGATTATTCATGGTGACGGTAGCAACCCCATTTATAGTCGTCAAACTATTCCGGTGATTGACGATAAAAGGAAGATAGGCGAGGAACTTACCACCACATTGAGCGGGTCAATGCTATCGACAAGGACAGGTGGTGGGATAGCAAGATTGAGAGCATCCTGAACTGGAGAGGATATGAGCCAGGCAAAGGGCTCGATAAGAACCTCCAAGGGATCACGAAGCCCATAAAGCTCAAGGAACATGGCACCACTTTCGGTCTGGGGTATGAGTACACTTGGCATGAATTCAACGACTGGTCACCACCTTGCCGCGGTCCCTATTTTCCTTTGGAGAAGTCGATACCTCATCTTGAGCAGACTTTCAAGTAGGCCGTCATTATTTACGGTTCAGACGAGGAAGAAGCACTTGCAGCAATGAGGAGTTTGTTCCTAGAGGACGAAGATATGGATTGCTATGTTGTTCTCGAGGAGGATGGGGGAGGAAGGCCCTTCGATACAGACTGTAATGAAGGGGACATATATCAAGAATTGGTCTATCAAGGCGACCAAAGCCCGACGAGCCTCGGGGTAGCAAGGCTAAAACAAACATTATTTACTGTTTTATTTACTAAATGATTTTCCTTTTCCTGCATTTTTCAATTTCTGCAATAAGGATCTTCAATGTTCCAAAATAGTTATTCAATTTATCAAAGCATCCTCTAAATATCTCTTAAAAATCCGATATTTATTGCTATGGTTTTCTCTCGTTACTTTATTTATACAACATTACTATTACTTGTTTTGATGAACCGATGACTGTGACATGCAATGAGACAACGCAGCAAACAGACATTGATTCAGATGAAGACGACATACCTGACGAGATTGTCAAAGAAGTTGAGAACTTTGAGAACAGACCTAAGTCTAACCTGGACGAGACTGAAGTTATCAACCTGGGAGATTCAGAAAACATCAAGGAGACTCGCATCAGCATTCATTTGTCACCATCAGAAAAGAAAGAATACACAGAGTTTATAAAAGAGTATGAGGACGTATTTGCATGGTCGTATGATGACATGACTGGTCTAAGTACGTCTATTGTGGCTCATAAACTGCCAACCAATCCAACGTGTCCACCGGTGAAACAAAAGCTCATAAAATTCAAACTCGACATGAGTTTGAAAATCAAAGAAAAAGTTACCAAGTAGATCAATGCCAAAGTTCTCCGGGTAGTGGAGTACCCAACATGGTTAGCCAACATTGTACCTGTGCCAAAGAAGGACGGGAATGTTAGAGTCTGCGTCGACTACCGGGATCTCAACCGGGCCAGTCCGAAAGACGACTTCCCCTTGCCAAATATACATATTCTGATTGACAACTGCGCCAAGCATGAATTGCAGTCCTTCGTGGATTGCTTCGCTGGTTATCACCTGATTTGGATGGATGAGGAAGATGCCGAGAAAATGGCATTCATTACACCGTGGGGAGTGTATTGTTACAACATGATTCCATTCGGCCTAAAGAATGCAGGGGCCACCTACATGGGGGCCATGACCACCATATTCCATGATATGATTCACAAGAAGATCAAGGTGTACGTGGATGCTGTCATTATCAAATCAAAGAAAGCTGCTGATCACATGGAGAATTTGGGGAAAGTTCTTCAATAGATTGCGAAAATACAATCTGAAACTAAACCCCGCGAAATGTGCATTGGGGGTTCCTGTTGGGAAGTTGCTGGGATTTATTGTAAGCCGCCGGGGAATAGAATTGGACCCGTCGAAAGTCAAAGCCATTCAAGAGCTACTACCACCAAGGAACAAGAAAGATATGATGAGTTTCTTGGGGAGGCTTAATTACATCAACCGGTTTATAGCACAATCTACAGTCATCTGTGAGGCAATATTTAAGATGCTGAAGAAGGACGCTGCGACCGAGTGGACCAATGATTGTCAAAAGGCTTTCGACAAAATCAAGGAATATTTGTCAACACCACCAGTCCTAGTACCGCCCGAGCCAGGAAGACCTCTGTTACTCTATCTTGCGGTGTTAGATGGAGCTTTCGGCTGCATTCTGGGGAAGCACGATGAAACGGGAAGGATGGAACCAGCCATTTATTACCTCAACAAGAAGTTAACTCCATATGAGGCCCGTTATTCCTTATTGGAGCGTACTTGTTGTGATCTAACTTGGGTCACGCAAATGCTGAGGCATTACTTCTGTGCCTACACAACATATCTCATATCAAGGATGGATCCATTAAAGTATATCTTTCAAAAGCCCATGCCAACTAGCAAGCTAGCCAAGTGGCAAATCCTGCTGAGCGAATTCGACATTGTTTACATGACTCAGAAAGCAGTTAAAGGACAAGCTCTGGCAGACCACATTGCTGAGAATCCCGTAGATGGAGGATACGAACCCCTGAAAACATATTTTCCTGATGAAGAGGTATCATTCATAGGAGAAGATATTGCAGAATCCTATGATGGTTGGAGGATGTTTTTATATGGAGCAGCAAACTTCAAAGGAGTAGGTATTGGAGCAGTCCTAGTATCAGAGACCGGTCAGCATTATCCAATATCCGCCAAACTCAGTTTCCCTTGCACCAACAGTATGGCCGAATATGAAGCCTGCATCTTGGGGCTCAATATGGCCATTGACATGAACGTCCAGGAACTGTTAGTGATAAGTGATTCAGACTTATTGGTACATCAGGTACAAGGAGAATGGGCAACAAAGAATTCCAAGATACTGCCGTACTTGCACCACGTACAAGAATTAAGAAAGAGTTTCACAAAGATAGAGTTCCGGCATGTCCCCAGAATCCAGAATGAGTTCGCCGACGCATTGGCTACTTTGTCCTCAATGATCCAGCATCCGGACAAGAATTTCATTGAACCTATTCCTATAAAGATCCATAATCAGCCAGCTTACTGTGCCCATGTCGAAGAAGAAGCAGGCGAAAATCCTTGGTTTCATTGTATCGATGAGTACTTGGCAAAAGGAGAGTACCCCGAGCTTGCAAATTCCACTCAAAAACGCACATTTTGGAGATTGTCCAACAATTTATTTCACAGAGGAGGAATCCTGTATAGGAGGACTCCTGATTTGGGGGTTATTAAGGTGTATCGACGCAAAAGAAGCATCGAAATCACTGGAAGAAATTCATGCTGGGACCTGTGGCCCACATATGAACGGTTTTGTTCTACCAAAGAAGATACTCCAAGCTGGTTACTTTTGGATGACTATGGAAACGGACTGCATCCAATATGTTCGGAAGTGCCACCGCTTCCAGATACACGGCGATATGATAAAGGTGCCTCCAAGTGAGCTCAATGCAACCAGCTCACCATGGTCATTCGCTGATTGGGGTATGGACGTTGTTGGAACAATCGAGCCTGCCTCCTCCAATGGCCACAAGTTCATTTTGGTCGCCATTGAGTACTTCACTAAATGGGTCGAAGCAGCCTCCTACAAAGCAGTTACTCAGAAAGTCGTGGCCGACTTTGTCCGCGACCGCATTGTTTGTCGGTTCGGAGTTCCAGAGTTAATCATCATCGACAATGGTTCTAATCTCAATAGTGACTTGATGAAAGATATGTATGAAACTTTCAAGATCAAACACAAGAATTCCACAGCATATAGACCTCATATGAATGGAGCCGTAGAGGCTGCTAACAAAAACATCAAGAAGATACTAAGGAAGATGATAGAAAGTCACAAGCAGTGGCATGAAAAGTTATCATTCGCCTTATTGGGATACCACACCACTGTCCGCACATCAACAGGGGCAACTCCCTATATGCTAGTTTATGGTACAGAGGCTGTAATTCCTGTCGAAGTGGAGATTCCATCTCTAAGAATTATACAGGAAACTGAGCTCAGGGATGCAGAGTGGGTAAGAAGCCGTTATGAACAACTAGCCCTCATAGACAGGAAGAGAATGAATGCAATATGTCATGGTCAACTATATCATAACAGAATGGCCAGGGCCTTCAACAAGAAAGTCAAACCGAGACGATTCACACCAGGGCAACTGTTGTTAAAGAAAATCTTTTCGCACCAAGATGAAGCCAAGGGGAAGTTCTCTCCCAACTGGCAAGGTCCGTACATGGTTCATAGAGTGCTGACAGGAGGAGCACTCATACTTGCAGAAATGGATGGAGAAGTTTGGCCGAAACCGATCAATTCAGATGCAGTCAAACGCTACTATGTGTAATCTTTATGCTTCTCAGTGATGTAAATTGAACTACGCCTGACCTGATTCCCATTTAAGAGGGGATATATAGGCAGACCTATGGGTTCGGTCACAATTCAATAAAAATCTATTTTTCCCGCAATTGGAAACTGCGCAGAATTTTGAGGAGGATCCTCAAAATTCTGAAGCGAGTAGCAGTCCACAAGCATTCACCCAGCCAACTGGGGCAGAATTTCAAGGAGGACCATCAAAATTCTGAAGCAAGTTCAGCCAATCACCGCGCGAGCAACATTCAGAGGCGTCCACCCAGCAAACTGGGGCAGAATTTTGAGGAGGACCCTCAAAATTCCGCAGCAGAAGAGGTTGCAATGTCTCAAGCCGTGTCATGCCGTCGGTTCATCTAAAAACTATTTTAGATTATATACTACAAAATCATGCATATTTATTTTTTCTGAAGCAGCTTGTTTAGTGAACGCTACCCCAATGACACAGACAGTATCATCATGATCAAGAAAACGAGCCAAGCAGAGCTAGCAGGAATGCGAACTAACCTTTCCCCTTTACAAAACTCACGATCTCTCTTTGGATGCATGCAAAAAAATTGCAAAAGCCCCAAAACATATTATCCGCTCAAAGGACAGACATCGTTTCTCAAACTCATCACACCAACATTTATTATCAGCACAAACGATGCTTCATTATCACAATGCTCTTCCGCAATTTAGCACCAGCTAAGAATTTCTGTTTTCCTTCCTTAATTATTTCATAAGGCTACCTTTCTGCCTTTCGAGACTAAACGCTGTCTCTATCTGCATTCGCATATTGCATAAGTCTACCTTTCTGACTTCCGAGACTAAACGATGTCTCCATATGCATTCGCATATTGCATAAGGCTACCTTTCTGCCTTCCGAGACTAAATGCTGTCTCCATCTGCATTCGCATATTGCATAAAGCTACCTTCCTGCCTTCTAAGACTAAACGCTGTCTCCATCTGCATTCGTATATTGCATAAGGCTACCTTGCTGCCTTCCGAGGTTTAACGCTACCTCCATATGCATTCCCATATTGCATAAGGCTACCTTTTTGCGTTCCGAGACTAAATGTTGTCTCCATCTGCATTCGCATATTGCATAAGGCTATCTTTCTGCCTTCCGAGACTAAATGCTATCTCCATTTACTTCTCAAAAGCAACCAATGCCTCTAGCATTATTTACTATGCTTTCCTTTTGGGCTAAGCTCTGCCCCTTTAATTCACAAGACTAAGCTTTGTCTTGTCAACATCATACTATTGCATCTTCATGGGCTGAAATATCGCCAACTTATCCAAAGGCGTCATCGTTCGGAGGCACCATCTTCATGGCCCGAGAACACCATGTCATGGACTGAGGATCTCTTTTATCAGTTTGCATATCATTATTCAAAGGCGTCATGGTTCAGAGACACCATCTTCATGGACCGAGAACATCATTTCATGGCCTGTGAATCCTGTATCAAGAAATTCATGGCCCAGGACATCATGGTCTAAAGACGTCATCCTTAACCGTCCAAAGACAACATTCATAGTCCAACGTGAATTTGCATCATGTTTAAATTACGAAAGATATGTTTGTATTACTCATTTGCAGGTAACCCGGCAAGCAACAACCATCATGGCAGGCGCGGTCCCGCCCCAGTTCTCCTAACTACCCCGTCAGCCGCTTGTACACCCAACCTTGCAGTTTGCGTCCATCCTTATAAAACTTCATCGGTATACTTCGCCGATAGCTCCTGAACTACATATGGCCTGATTTCTGTAAAACCAGGGATATGTAGGCAGCTCAGAAACCAGGGTGTGGCCTAAACCTCTTCAAACCGCTTCGCTCGGTCAAAATTGGCCATCATATCTTTACCCGACAACTCTTCCACCCTTTCCGGGTAAAGAGGGGCAGCTGTTGATACCCAATTTTTCTCTTCAAATTATTTTTAAATTTGCATATATACCTTCAAAATCAAGTTCCATAACAATTGGTAGTTTTCCATAATTTTCTCATATTTTTATAAATTTATTTCTAATTTATCTAGTATTTTTTTATCTCTAATAATTAATTGTAAATTGCATTACAAATGATTTCAAAGACATATTTTGACTTAATACATTATTTTTGGCCTTGTTAAGATCAAATTATCTTACCATCGGTCAAATTAGCACCTTTTGGCTATAATTGCAATAATTTTGCAATTATAGCCTAACCATATATTTTATGCTATTTCTATCCAATAATTGGTCATTTATATTTTTAAATACTGAATAACCATTTTTATTTTATTTCTTAATCACCAATTTCATTCTTCTGATTATTAGTTATTTTAACTAATTTTAATTGAGCATTTAACATTTTTATTGAGTATTTAATAGCTAGCCACATTTTATTTAAATTCTACTCCCCAATTAAACCCAAACCCACCCAATTAAACTAGCCCAAACACCCCAGCCCAGACCATATCCTACCCGGCCCAACCCCAAACCAATCTGAACCGCTGATCAAATTAGATAAACGGCCCATATTTCTATTACCTTAATTAAACCCTAACGACCTACCCCTTCCCCTCTCATTCTCACCGGTCCCTCATCTCTCTAAGTCTCTCTCTCTCTCTCTCTCTATAGTCTCTTCTATAGACTTCCAGTCTCTTCTTCTCCGATGAAGATCGCTCGTCTTCTCCGGCTACCTCTCTTGCCGGAAACCATGGGTCCTCACTCCTCTTAGCTTCATGGCTCCCTCCTACACCGGGTATCACTTTCCAGAGGTCCTTAGGAGATCCTGAAGCGGTTCACCTCACCCTATGACTGTTCATGCCTTCTCAGGCCACCCTTAGCCTGTCCACGTAAGATCTTCCCATCTCCGGCCAAAACCTATGGTTTTTGAGCCGATTTTATCTCTTTTTTGGGTTATCTCACTAAAACCCTAACTGTTGGCTCTCGATTTCTTAGATTAATGACAGTTCTGGATGTATTTTGAGTTATTTTTGCTATTTTCCTTAAAGATTCTGAGTTTTCTTTAAAAATGACTCTTAATCTTCAAGTTAAGGTTTCTTAAGACCTTTCTGAAAAAAAGAATGATTTTCTTTCTGATTTTAAGTATTATTCTATAATTTCTACTATGTTTGCATGATTTATCAGTGTTTTTCCTTCATCTGACTTACTATGTTGGAAACGCTAAGTGGCTTTGCCTCATCTTAGGATTCTGAGTCCGTTTTGATGATTTTGTTCGTTTAATCTGCATGTGTACATGTTTCCCACGAATGTTGTGAGCATTTCTGTGACTTTACCATATTTTGTTCATTAGGGTTTCTGATCTTTGTGTCCTCTACTCGTATCATGTTTACTCTGTTATTTCCTTTAATCATTTTACTATGTTCTAACTTAAATCACTGATTTATGTGATTCTCTTACCCTACTTTGCCTATTCTTGCTTATGCTATGTTTGCTCCTTTCAATTGCAATACTTTCCTTTGGTTAATATTTCCTTCTAGAGTAATCCTTGATTCCATGTGATTGGTATCCTCTATTCTCGACTAATTTCAATCTTTAAAATATTCTCTTGCCTTATTTTTGGTTAATTATGCTGTCAACTGATTCTCAATATTTGTTTCCTTAATTAGGACTCTATGAACCTAGCCTAATTACCAGCTCTATACTTACACTATTTTGAATTATTTCCTTATTTATGTTCCAATCATATGTTGATTTGCTTCCTTATTGGTTACCTGTTCTTACCGTTTGAGAGTTAACCCCTTAATTAGAGGAAGTACTTAAACCGATTGATTCTGATTCCTTTAATTGCTGCCTGACTTTGATCTACACCTTATTTACTACTATTTTAAAAGCTATATATACCCCGGCCTCTTATTTTTTAAAACACGAACTGATCTGTTCAACTCTTTCTCTCTCACAATTAAAAAGCTCTCTGCTCTCTCTCTATTTTGTGTTAGTCACTACTATTCTAAGTTAGTCGGCCGCTGGCCAAGGCTCACTATTATGCATCTCCTACTCCCTGTTTGTGCTACTGCTTTCTTCACTTCACTGGTATGTTCTAATTTAGATTTTAGTCCTCAAACCAACATGTTTTCATTACTGATGTAATTCATTGTGTTTCTAATTTTCTTTTACTTATTATTCAACATGTATCTAGGATCCTGAACTCCATTCACATGTTAAGTTAGGCTTTACTTGTCAATGACCAGCATGTTTCTGTATACTTGACACTTGTTTCTTATGTGAACCCCCATGCCTATGATTGGTATATTAGTCATCATGGTTGATCACGCTCAACTCTGTCTTATAGAAAGACTAAACAAGCGCTGCAAATATAATCCGGGGTATTACGCCCAGAGTCGATCCCACAGGGAATTTACGTATCAATCAAGCCGTCAGAATACGAAACTTTTACTTAATCAATTTTCTCAAGACTTTTGAATATCAATTGGTGATGTTTTNCTATACTCTGGGAGTGATTGTTCAAACAACTACTTAAATATGCACTCTCTCTCTCAAGTAGATACATAATAAATAGGAACAACTAATTGAGGGCCCTTCAATCAACTACAACAAGAACGTAGTTGAACAAATAGAGTTTAATCAACCAATCAAAGCTATATTAATATCACAATAAGTTCATCCCCCAACGGGTTCCACCAAAACCCTAGATTAAAGAAATTAGTTATTCATGCTCATAATAATCAACTCTAAAATAACTTGCATAATTAAACAACAAAGTAATGAATAAAAGCTGTAAAAATTAATGTTTTGCTTCTCTGAGTAGTATTCCACAGGCGTCTCTTGTCTCTAATGGCATCTCCTTCAAGTTGTGTTTTTGGGTCTATCTATATGTTTAGGACAAACCCTAAACATTTAGGAGACTTCTATTTAAATCGGAAAACACTTAAAATCTTCAAAACTCGGATTTGACCGGGCCAGGGACCAGGCGTTACAGGCGAAACGCCTGGCCAGACCTGGCGTTAGGGCCCAAACGCCTGGCTAACGCCTGCCAGGCCTGGCGTTAGGGCTCAAACGTCTGGCTAACGCTTGGCTAGGCCAGGCTTTACAGCCCAAACGCCCGGCTATATCCCGGTTCACTCCTTTTCGACTCTTGAGCGTATTTTCGACGTTTATGCATCCATTTAACTCGGCTTCCATCTCCAATTCACCTACACATGAAATAGACTCCATTAGGCACATACGAGGCGTATTTTCATCATTAACGCACATAAAATGTAAGGCACCTAATGTGTTAAACCATGAATTCTAGCCACATATCAACACCCTATACTTAAACATTTGCTCGTCCTCGATCAATCATACTACACTTATGTACACAACTTATTAAGAAAATCCCTTAATACGTTATACCAAGAATTTTTAAAATAGTTTAAGCACAAAGGTGTGACATCCTCGCCTCAATAGTCGACTCAAATTTAAGAATCCACGATTTAAGGTATTTATCCTAGAGTCAAAAAATTGAGCCTAAGCGTCACAACCAACATACTGACTATTCTCAAGGTATCACAAAGTTCTGAGATATTTCTTCAATTAATCCCTCAACCATGTGGTTACTACTCTTAAAAATTAAAAACTACCTACACCCGATTCAGTTAAAAACCCTTGGAAAAGAACCGCGGTCCAAAGAAAAACCAAGGGGGAATTACTGCACTACCTAAAACAAAAATCTTTTTGGTATTTTCTTTGGACTTACTTCCCTCAAGAGAACTTTCTAGGAGATCCATCGTCGGGAAGAGTCTACATATTTCTAAATTTTTTTTCTGTTTTGTTCTACCTAAAATAAAAAGACTACAGAAAAAAGCTACAAAACTTAAAAGAAAACTGACTTACTATTATGAACAACTAAAACTACTAACACACTAACCACAACAACTCACAACAAATATTTACAACACCCCACACTTAAATCATGCAATGTCCTCAGTGCATCACATATAGACAAAACAAGAAATAAAAGTAAGGTGCAAGAAACTCCCTGATCCAAGTAGCTTCGCTATCCTTTCCATTAGTTTTGCTTTCCATGCTTCTTCGAGCAACTGCTTGAATCACTTTATGCCTCCACTTTGAACTTATGAATTGGACCCCAAGTTTTGATTATGCTCTATGATCGTTCTCCTGGGGTAGTGGAACAAATCTGCCTGGCCCAATAAAATAATGTAGTAATCTGCGCTTCTTGACCTTTCAATGAGATGTGTATTCCTGACTTTCTGGCAAGAAGAATTCCAGAATGTAGGCATCTTGTTCTTTATTCCTTGGCTCCTCAAGTAGTTCGGGTGACTCTATTTTCATATCATCATCCAAACACAATGTGAAAAAATGGTTGGAGTGTGTACCAACATCCTCAACACTAATGACACTAGATTCAACAAAATATGTATCATCAATGTCCTTGGTTAACTCTAGTATCTTTTCTACCACATCGACATCCTCAAAATCCAGTATAGCCTTCTCCACTAGCACTTCCTGTACGTCATCATCCATCGGTTCTTTGTTCCTATTAACCAGATAAGGTGGCAGTGGTTTCAGTTCCAACCTGGGTGGTTCTTCAATAGATGGCCTGGCCGGCGGGATCTCTCTTTTCTCTATGTATAGTGACTCAAACTTGAGAACCTTTGGCCATACCCCTTTTTCATCAAGTGCTAACACCCAATCTTCCAGTTCTTCACCATTAATATCATCTAGATTCTTCAAATATTCAGTCAAAGGGTCCCTCACAGTCAGGGACGCATCATCTTTTTTCGGGATCACGTTCACAACATCAATAAGAGAGCAGTTGGCGAACTTACTTGCTCGCCTCATAGACTTCTGCACGTTGAACATGATTTCTTCATCATTGAGCCTCATCTTCAGTTCACCAGTCTCACAATCGATAAGGGCTCTGCCTGTGGCCAAGAATGGCCTTCCCAAGATTATGGGAATTTCCTCATCCACTTTACAATCTAGTATCACAAAATCAGCAGGGAACACAAACTTCCCCACTTGCACCAATACATCGTCCAGAATGCCTGACGGTCTCTTTACCGTCTTGTCAGCTAGCTGCAATAACATTGAAGTTTGTGTAGCTCTACCAATTCCCAGTCTTTTATATATGGCCCGCGGCGTCAGATTAATGCTGGCTCCCAAGTCACATAGAGCTTTGGTGAAAGCTAAGTTGCCAATGGTACAAGGAATTGTAAAACTCCCTGGGTCAGATAACTTTTCAGCAATAGGACGCGTCACCACCGCACTACAAGTCTGAGTAAGGTTGACAGTAGCTTGATCTTGGAAGTTAAATTTTCTGGACATCAAGTCCTTCATCATTTTAGCATAGTCAGGAATTTCCTTCAACGCATCAATCAATGGGATATTTACCTGTATTTGCTTTAGCATGTCCCAGAACTTTTTGTACTGTTCATCCTTTTGGTATTTGGCCAGCCTCTGAGGGAATTGGGCTGGTGGTCTCTTTTTCCCAGTGATTTGGGACTTTTCTTTCTCAGCCACCACCTCAACTACCGACTCTTGGGCTATCTCCACTTCTTTTTCAGTCTCACTCTGTGCAATGGGTTCTCTTTCAGTAGGTTGTACTGTTACCTTGGTCAAGTTTTGTTGAATCATCAAGTTCAATCGGCATGGGTACTAGTGTCTTGGCCTTCCTGCTTTCACGAGCTCTCTCCAGTTCCAAGTCTAAGTGCCTGGCATTGTAGAGAGTCACTGCCATCAACTGTCTTGAGCCCTGGTCTGTAGGATTTACCTGAGTATCTGCAGGTAAAGTCCCACGAGGACGATTGTTCACTGCCATAGATATCTGGCCCAACTGTACTTCAATATTTTTAATAGATGCATCATGTACATCTACTCTCTCACTGATTTTGGCATTTGACCTAATAACCTGCTACATCATAGCTTCTAACCTGGAATACCCATCTTCTTGCCTTCCCCCTGTTGATGCTGAGTAGGGTAGTATGATTGTTGTTGATTCTGATGGTTATAACCTTTTGGCCTCTAATATGGTGCTGCATTACCTTGTGGTCTTATGACACCCATATTTCCACTGTTCTACTATTGGTGAGGTGGTCTATACGGTTGAACTAGCTGACCCTAGTTCTTCCCCCTTGTCTCTGGCTTCAATAATTTGACACATAATTCATGTTTTCTGGATAAGGAGGGTGATCACATTCTGCATTCCACTGATTACCAAATGGTTGACTAATACAAGATGTGCATAAGTCTCCATTGGTTGTATCCACGATGTGTACCTGTTGATTTTGCCGTGATTCCTCCACCTTCTTAGTTAATATGCTCATCTGTGTTATCAAGGTGGCCACGTTCTCTGCAATAGTATTGGATGGATCGAATGGCACTGGGTGAACTACAGGAGTAATGTGTGCATTCCCGGTTTTCCATCCTGAATTCTGTGTCATTTTATCAAGTAAGATCTGACTTTCTCTCCACGTTTTACTCAAGAATGCTCCACCAGCTGAAGCATCAACATTTGCCTTAACAGTATCAGCTAGACACATATAGAAATGCTTCCCCAACATCTGCTCTGGAATACCATGATGTGGACATATAACCAGCATTCCCTTAAATCGTTCCTATGTCTCCTGCAATGTTTCAACTGGTTTCTGTCTGAAGCTCAAGATTTCATCAATTTGTTTTGCAGTCTTGATGGGTGGATGAAACTTGTTCATGAACTGCTTAACTAACTCCTCCCATGTGGTAATGGAATTGATGGGGAGTGAGTTTAGCCAAGTCTGGGAAGCTCCACTCGCTGAGAATGGAAACAACAACAGTTTTATTGCCTCCTGAGTGACGTTTGGCTACCTCTGTGTTTTGCAAATTGACAGGAAGTTCTTCAAATGCTGCTGGGGGTCTTCGATGTATGACCCTGAGAATAGTCCCTTGTTCTGCAATAAGTGCATCATATTGTTTGTAATCTGGAAGGACTCGGCCAGTATTTGAGGGACTAGTATCGCAGTGGCCAAATTCTCTGCTGTGGGTTGTGCCCAGTCATATAAAGGAGCCTCTGCCCCTTATTTGAGCGACTAGGTCTACCACAACATCCCCATTGGTTTTCCTGTTATTTAGATCTTCCATGTCGGGTTCAAGTTGTTCAATTGATGGTTGCTGTTTGCTTTTCCGGTTGGCCCGGTTAAGGGCCTTAAAAACTTTCTCGGGGTCTGATAAGGCTTCAATTACTTCACCAGTTCTCGATAAGCTTCTAGGCATGCACCTGTACAACCAAGTTAGCAAATGTTAAACTTTCAATGTATAAATGTCAATTTCAGAATTTTGTATTTCTTCCAACTCCAATTCATAACACCGTTAATTCCTCGGCAACGACACCAAAATTTGATCACGCTCAACTATGTCTTATAGAAAGACCAAACGGGCACTGCAAATATAATCCGGGGTATTACGCCCAGAGTCGATCCCACAGGGAATTTACGTATCAATCAAGCCGTCAGAATACGAAACTTTTACTTAATCAATTTTCTCAAGACTTTTGAATATCAATT
>ML360541.1:23165-68249 GCA_005239505.1 Nicotiana paniculata
TACTCATGCTCATAATAATCAACTCTAAAATAACTTGCATAATTAAACTACAAAGTAATGAATAAAAGCTGTAAAAATCAATGTTTTGCTTCTCTGAGTAGTATTCCATAGGCGTCTCTTGTCTCTAATGGCATATCCCTCAAGTTGTGTTTTTGGGTCTATTTATATGTTTAGGACAAACCTTAAACGTGTAGGAGACTTCTATTCAAACAGGAAAACACTTAAAATCTTCAAAACTCGGATTTGACCGGACTAGGGACCAAGCGTTACAGGACAAACGCCTGGCTAACGCATGGCCAAGCCTGGCGTTAGGGCCCAAATTCGTGGCTAACGCCTGGCCAGACCTGGCATTAGGGCCCAAACACCTGGCTAATGCCAGGCTTTACAACCCAAACGCCCGGCTATAGCCCGGTTCACTCCTTTTCGACTCTTGAGCATATTTTCGACGTTTATGCATCCATTTAACTCGGTTTCCATCTCCAATAAACCTACACATGAAATAGACTCCATTAGGCACATACGAGGTGTATTTTCATCATTAACGCACGTAAAATGTAAGGGACCTAATGTGTTAAACCATGAATTCTAGCCACACAACAATGGTCTTAGTTGTTTAGTGTTGATATGTTAATCTAATCCAGTACTTTAGTGCACCCCTGATCCTCTAAACCCTTAGGAGTTTCTAATTGCATGCCTATATGTGTTTCTGCCTGCCACATTTTTGCCCTTATATGCTTTGTATTTGTCCCTCAAATCCCACAACCCCTGCTTGTGATTGTTGGTCTATCCCTGGTACTTAGTGTGATGTTGAACTTCTATTCCAATCAAGTTTCCCTCTTCAAAAATAGTTTTTTCTTACTTACCCTTTCTCAAAACTGTTTTCTTACTTAAACCTTTTAAAAATAAAAATAAAAAGCACTCTCACATATACTCTTAGAAGTCTAGGTTCTGCCCCTTCTGTGTGAGTATTGCCTTGGGACCCTTGAGCTCCCTCCGAACTTTGACACATAGAGGCTGGCCATTCCACACAACACTTACTCTATTTTGGCAATGAAATATGGGTGTGAGCACTGCCCGGGAGCCCTTGAGGTCCTTAGGGAACTCTGACACACCCGGATTATGAGAAGGTTGTGAAATAATACTTGACGTTGATTACCTGTAGGCTCCCTATAGTTAACTTCTTATTTTTCTTCTATTCCAGTTGTACAATTCATATTCAATGTCCTGTAATAATTAATTGTAAACAACCCTGGGGTCGGTTAGTGAAAGTGGATGGGTGATATGCATGATGTAGTATAATTAAGGGTAGAGACCATGTTTCTAGGTTTATTTTTCTCTATGCGCAATAGCAGCCACGTTTAGGTACAACATGCCATGCATTATATATCATGCTACTTAGGATTTATGTGTACTCAACATCTCATCTGCGCTTAGAAATCCTGCCTATAGGATAAATAATTACAATAAAATAAGTTGCTATTGCATGATTCTGCGCATGTTCCGAAACTTCACTAGAAGTACTGTCTTAGGATAAATTAACTGCGATCATGCCTCATCATGCTATACACGTAGAGATCCTGTTTTAGGTAAATAACCATTAAAAACCTGTCACCTTTGCTATTCCAGAAACTGTGCATAATGCTATGATTCTATTTGCATTTAGAAATCCTGTTTAAGTTATTATGCATCATGCAACATTAGATATCATGCTATAGGATCGTATCTATTTAACTGCACTTAGTCTAAATACAGAACAATCCCCTGTTCTAAGCAACTGGTAATTAGTCCTTGCGCATCTTCAACACCTAGAATTGCATGTTATTAGCCATAAACAATCTAGAATCTGAACAACTGTTGCATGTTATCCTACACCTAGGCAAGCCTTAGGTAATTAACTTACAAAAATAAAAATCAGAACTGTCTTTGTGATCATGTTTAACTGTCAACATGTTTAAAACCAGTAGGCAAGCCTGATTAAGACTTCCACTCTGAGTTGTGCAATAAATCTGTCTTTGTGTTATCACCTAGATACCATTCTTTAGGATTCTGAATTAATATGGACCTTAGTTGTGTATGAGACATGGTGCTTATGTGTACTGTGTGTGGAGAAATAACTTGAGCCTTTATCTGCTTTCTATGCTTTCCTTATCCGGAATCCTATATGTTTTGTTGTCTATCGCCCTAGAATTTTACCTTTAAAACCTGAGGGTCTGCCTAGCATCTCCCTTTAGGATAGGAGTCCTAATTTCCTCCGAGACTGATAGGAATGGACGGGTAACAACATGCAATAGAGGTCGAGACCAATACTCGTTTTTAATAACCTTACGGGGTGGGAAGGGTAGAATATGGATATGATGACCAGTGCGCTAATACCACATGTAGCCCCTCTTCGAGGAGTAATTACCGGGTATTGCATTGATGTGATCCATATTATTATAAACCTAGGACACCTTTTATATGCTTAGCTCTTAATCCTTTTCGAAAACTAATCTTCTTTACTGTTTCTTTAAAACATCTGCATGTTTAAGACTTAAATCCCCTCTTATTTGAGCCTTTACTTGTTATTTTCTAATTGTACAAATTCACGAAACCATTTGGCGAAAACCACACTTGTGGATCCTGAGGGGTGCCTAACACCTTCCCCTTAGGATAATTTCAAGCCCTTACCCAAATCTCTGGTTAGTAACGTAGTTGTAATTGAACCCCTTAGGTGCCGTAACGCACCGTTAAAATCGTTAGGTGGAGACTCTTTAAAATCTACAAACCCTTTCCCAAAAGGAAACAGTTGTCCCAACCAATGTCATAAACCCGATCTCCGCGAGGAAAAAGGGGGCGCGATAAATACAGTATACTCCTAAAGCCACCCCCAACTAAAATTATTGCAGTGTCCTCACTGCACAATATCACAAGTAAAGAAAAGTAGTTTAAGGGTCTCCCTGAGGTTTGCATCAGACTAGCAGACTGCAGGAGAAAGGCTAATCAGTGTTGCTGAGAGCTCTCGCCATCCTCATCCTCACCATATTCATCATCAACATCTGTCATGAATGAGTACTCCTCAGTATCCTCATCATCAGCAACCGATATCTTCCTGCTCGGCTGCCCCCACTTGAAGATTGCTTTGATCCCTCTCCATATTTTGATCATAAGTTTGCCCTTCTTTTTGTTTTTCACTTTTTCCTTAGTAAAGTCTGACTGAAGGTCTACATGCGCCTTGGCAAAGCTTGTATAGGCAGTCTCGAGCTTGGCAACAGACACTGCCATCTTATCTCGAGAGTCGGCCTGCTTCTTCTACGAATCTAAGTAGGTCTGTATATCATCTCTGGTGAAGTACTAGGGAAAAGTCTGGGAGTGTGAGGATCCACTAGGAAGCTGTGACACTAAGTCACGAATGGATGCAAGCTGGGAGTTCAGATCCCCAAAAGGTCCCTCAGTCTGAGCAGTTTGTGAGTAGGACTGCTCACCTACATTAGTCTCCACATTCCTCTTCTTATTCTTCAGCACACTACCTGCTCCTTTCACTCTCAATGGGTGGAATGGCTTGTCTGCCGGTATCCAATGATCTCCATCCCATTCCTCAACATGTGCACGCCGACACAACTCTGTAATCAATGATGGAAACATCAATGACGTGCCACCTTGAAGCATATATTCCTTTAGCTCCCGAACAATGTAGTGGCCCACATTCACAAGGATGTCATCAAGGATGCAAGAAATTATCAAAGCCCTGACATATGGAACATCAGACACATTCCCTGAGGGGGATACTCTGCTCGCGATGCTATATAACCACATTTTTGCTACAGTGGTGAAATCACCATATTTGATGCCTCTTTTCTGGGTAGCCCAGTTCACTCTATGACCCGGAGTACAAAGCTTTGCAACTAGCCAATCACCATTTTCGCATGTGTCTTTTCCTTGCAGTGGCTCGAGCGGATAATTTGGGAGCCGATAGACATCATTTATCTCTTCAACTCCAAATTTCACAATCTTTCCCCGTATGGTAATTTCATGGTTTAGGAAGTGTGTCCGCCTCAGGTTGACATAAAACTCTCTAACCCATTCCTCATTGGCCTTACATGGATTGAGAAAGAAACAGATCCAGCTGCTTGAAATTAGCCGGCCATGGAAATCAGGAAGGAGCTCCACCAATTTGTCAGTTAAAATCCCTTTCTCAAGTTTGAGTTTCTTCGTGAGAAGATCATCATAATACCGAGTTTGGCATGCGGCAGATAAGAATCTAGTAATATCAAATCTCTCCTCAGCAGTTTCTTCAGTTTCATGAATCAACGGGGGATTGTCCATCATGTTTGGATCCATTTAAAGCTCAAAGTACCTACAAAAATTCGAAACCATGTTAGCAGGGCATCTGATTCATATTAAGAAATTCAAAACACTGCAATTGGGCCAAAGAATCAAGCCGAATGGGCCCAGGAGGCTCCAGTTTCAAAGCTGCTGGAATTTCAAAAAATTCCCAATTTCCGCACCTGCGGAGGTTCAGTTGCAGGTGCGGTTGCGCATCTGCGAGCCAAAGAGCGCACCTGTGGCCATTTCACATCTGAGTAGAATGTGCAACTGCGAATAAGGACTCGTAGGTGCGAAGCCACATCTGCGGAACATTTTTTTCTTCTGCGGTGTTCGTCAGGGGTTCCAAAACCTAGAAAAATTTGGACTTTTTTCTTTCTTGGAACATGATCTTGAACACCTAACTTGTACTCAAGACTTCCAAATTAGTGTACCAAGTGGATTCTTGGCTTCGGACAATTTATCAAACAATTTGTAGGTAGTATAAAGTTTCTTTTCTTCTTACAATTTGGGACGCAGGTTTCCCGCAAATTTGTTTTCATTTTAACCAGCACACACTAACCTACTCTCAACCAAATTCCTCACCCTAATATTAGCATAGATCAGAGGGGGTCTTGGGAATAAAGGGGGACGGCCATGAAAGTCCTGGGAAGAAGAAGAAGAAGAACAGAGCAGGGGAAGGAGAACAGAGCAATAGTAGCGAAAAGTAGATGAAACACACCTGTTTGGTTCTGTGTAAGATTGAGCCTTGAGTGAGAGATGAGAGATGAGAGAAATATTTGTTTTTTTTCTTTGAGTTTTGGGGATAACTAGACTGACCTGATGAAATGAGGGTTGGGGCTTTAATTTTCCCGAATTTGCGCACCTTCGGGGAACTAGGCGCGCCTGCGGAAAGATCGCACCTGCACTTGTCTTTTGCGCTGCTGCGGAATCGCACTTGCAACTGTCCTAACCGCAGGTGCGAGAAGACCTGGGTTCAACAATTCAAATCTGGGCAGCCACTGTTTTGGTGCATTCCAACTCTCAAAATCCTCAACTTAGCTCCAAAAATTCTAAAACTTGGCAAATTAGTTCAAAATAATATACTAAGCTATTCTAAAAAAGAAAATTTCAAAAACTACTAAAATTTTTGCAAACGATGGGTTGCCTCCCACCAAGTGCCGCATTTAACGTCGTGGCACGACGCAAATCAACTTAACCACTTTTCTCGCCACTTTGACGATATGAGCTGGGCACCTAGCTTTGAGTCAAGCTTGTGACCGCGAGAAGTGGGGGGGTGGTAAGTAGATGAACAAGACAAGCATTAAGTTCTTCATTTTTCACTTCTTGGCTTTCATGTGAGGAATGTCATTTTGCTTTCTTGTTCCCTCAAATTGTAAAATTTATGGTATTAGTCTTTCCTCCTCGCAATACTTCATTGGTTCGTGTCTCTCAACTCCCATATCACCACACAATTCCAATGTTGAAAAATGCTTGGAATGTGACATCAAACCTCCAAATTTCAATTCTTTCCGGAATTTGACATCCTCTTTTTCCCCCGGACTAGAGTCAGTGTCAACAAAATTTTCATTTACACTGGTTGACTCTAATTCCAGATTTTCCTTGGCATCACTAATACTCATGGAGTCGGTTAGCGGATGTTCAAGTCTTGATTCCTCAAAGTAAAGCTCACTTTATTCCTCAAAGTTGGACTCTTCTTGGCTTCCTTCCACACTTTTAAATTGATAGGCATAATGAGCCTCAATTAATGACTTCATTTGATCCTCCAAAGTGCGGATATGCTCATCATTTTGAGTCACACCTGTCCTCGAGTGCAAATTTGTGCTTCTCCTCATTTTCAAGAATGGCCTCCAACATGAGCATCGTCTTCTCATTTTGAGCCTTTGAGAGTTCTTCTTGGTTTTGATAAAGTGCCAAGGAAGGATTTTCGACTTCAACCTCTAAGGAAGGTTCTTGGCTATCACTCACTTCCGAGGCTTTTTGGACCTTTAATGCTTCAAGAGTTTCTTCCATTTGTGAGTGCAACCTTTCAAGTGTCAAATCATTTTGGAGACTATTTTCCAAAAGCTCCTCCAAGGCATTTTGCTCTTTGTTTCCTACTTCAAGTAGGCATTCTAACATGAGCTGGAATTCTCCATTTCGGCCATGCTCAATTTTTTCCACTTCCTCATCCCTAAAATTCTCATCACAAAAAGTAGAATCATCATAGTAGGGGCTTGAGGAAGGGATAGACAAATAAGCACAATCATACCAATGACCATTTTGATGACCACACTTATCACAAATACTCCACTCATGGGTTTGAGATTGTGCGCACAATCTACCCCAGGAAAATTTAAATAATTTTTCCACGAGTGTGGTCCTCCAAAATAAGGACAAGGGCCATTAAAGTACGAACAACTACCATCCGAACAATTTTAATTATATGATGCCATCTTTTCTTTTTCCAAAGACTAAGAAAATAAACAAAAAACAATCAAGAAAAATATACCAAGGTAAGAAAAAATAATTACGTAAATATTCACAAGTTTGGACCAAAGCACTTACGCTTACTTCTCAAACAACCTAAATTACGCCAAATAGTTCCCCGACAACGGCGCCAATTTTGACGGCGTCCAAATCCACTACTAAAAAGTAAATGGACACGGTCACATGCAATATAAATTACCCAACTATGAGTCGTGGTCGAATGCCACAGAGAACAATATGTAGACGATTAGGAATGTAAGAAAATTATCACTTATTGTGCGATACCAAACATTTAGAATTTGGTTTAGAAAATGTTTATAGCTAAATGCAACAATATAAACTAACCTAGAAATCAAGTAAAATGAGTAATGGCTACAAGAATGGATGCATCAGGAATTACACTCAAGTAACAATCCAATGTATTTCACGATTTTATAAATATGAGCGAGTTTATGTTAATTAGCCACGGATAACAATTCTCAATTAGCTTCTTCCAAAGACTAACAAGACTTCCTAATTGAATTATCCCTAAAACAATCAAGAGATTAAGCACACCCGTATATGGCTACAAGTAGTTCAATCCTATTCCTAGGTAGAATCTATAAAGTGAGGGCTAAAGCCTCAAGTTCTTGTTAATTAATCTTTCACAACCCCAAATTATCTTTCCCAAAATTAATTCGGAGTTAATGGGCGAGTCCTAGGGTTAGGTAATCCCTTTGAAAACATTAAATAACAAGAATAATTAAAGAAACAATAACTCACTTCATAAATACATAAAAATCACTCAATACATAAGCACAACAAGGTATTTAATCCACACTTAAAATATGAATACTTCCATAAACAAGATTCAAGTGTTGAAAATAAATACTACACACTTAAATATTCAATACAAAGCAAGGAAATGAAGAAATAAACATAAAGGGGTAAGAAATTCTCAATTCATAAGCTTCAAATCTTCAAGACCCAAGTGTGTGTGCAAACCCTAGCTTCCAAAACTTGTTCTTCTAATCAAAAGACCTCTTCTAAGATGTAAAAATGACAAAAGTATGAAAAGTTATCAAAAAGTATCTGCTAGGTCGAGTATATGTGGGTTTTGGGATTGGGAAAATGTTAATTGGCAATTCTTCCCAGAACTGATGCCCGTTGACCGCACCTGTGGAAGAATCCTCGCAGGTGCGGCTCCACAGATGCGGATTTCATGTCGCAGGTACGGCTTCGAGTGGACTTGATCTTCTCCGCAGATGCGGACCAAAACACCGCACCTGGAGTTCCGCAGATGCAGATAACACATTGCAGGTGCGACTTCAGTGCATTTGAGATTTTTCCGCAGATGCGGTCCTTCACTTCGCAGGTGCGATGTCGCACAAACGACCAATCATCCGCAGGTGCAGAATCATTGAAGGATATTGCCTTTTTTCGACTCTTGTTTTTTGCTCAATTCCATTTCAATTCAATGCAAGTCACTTCATGGCATCATTTTCCTGAAAATTGGACAATACACACTTTAAAAGACCTCATGTTATCATTAAAGGACGCAAAATATAATGGAAAGAGACTAAAATGAGTGGTAAAATCACCACTCATCATCAACCCTCGGCAACCCCGGCATCACAAACTTCACAGTCTTAGCGTGACAATCTAGAATAGCATTACATGAAGACAACCAATCCATACCCAATATCACATCAAAATCGACCATACTGAGCAACAAAAGATCCACTTTGGTCTCCAGACTCCCAATAGTCACCATACATGACCGATATATGCGGTCCACAATAATAGTATCGCCCACAGGAGAAGATAGATAAACAGATAAAACTAAAGACTCACGGGGCATATCCAAAAAATGAGCGAAATACGAGGAAACATATGATTAAGTGGAACCAAGGTCAAATAATACAGAGGCATCTCTGTGGCAAACTGAGACAATACCATCTGAAGAAATGGCATCTGATCTGGTAGGGAGGGCATAAAAACGGGCTTGGCCACCTCCTGATCTATCTCCCCTTCTCGGGCGACCCCTAGCTGACTGGGCTCCGCCCTGGGATGGCTGAGCGGGTGGTGGAGGAACTGGTGCCAATGACATAGACTAGCTCATCTGCGGAGCGGGACTTCCCACTATACGGGGACACTCTCTCCTCATGTGACCAAACTCCCCACACTCATAGCAACTCCCCGGTGCTGGTGCTGGGGACTAAAGGGAGCGCCGACCACCGGGATAACTGGCAGAAGGACCTGGCATAGATGAACCCTAACCCAATGGAGCACGAGACAAACTCTACGCTGGAAGGGCACTGAGAGATGAACGACCCTACTGATAACTGTGAGAACCATAGCCAGATGATGCACCACGGTGAACTGGGAAAGCTATTTGAGTATGTCTAAAAGGACGAGCTCTACCGTGCTGGAACTGAACCCTAGAAGGAGCACCGCTAAATCAACCCTGACCACGAGGCTTTTTGGCCTCCCTCTCAACCCTCTCCTGACTACGAACCATCTCAATCTGACGAGCAATGTCAACAACCTCATCAAAAGTAGCACCAGACACTCTCTCTCTGTTCATAAGAAATCGCAGCTGATAAGTGAGGCCATCTATAAACCTCATGATCCTCTCCCTGTCTGTGGGAACCAACCAGATAGCATGACGGTCCAACTTTGAGAATCGCATCTCATACTGCATCACATACATATCACCCTGATGAAGCTGCTCAAACTGTCTGCGCAACTCCTCTCTGCGGGATTGCGACATGAACTTCTCCAGAAAGATAACAAAGAATTGCTGCCAGGTGAGGGGTGCTACGCCGACCATCCTAAGCCTCTCGTAAGCCTCCCACCAACTGAATTCAGCCCTAGAGAACTGAAAGGTAGTGAACGAGACCCCACTAGTCTCCAGAATACCTATTGTATGGAGTATCCTCTGACACCAGTCCAAGAAGCCCTCTCTCCCTCTGCACCACTTAAAGATGGAGGCTGGAGTCTGCAAAAACTCTTTAATCTACGCTGCTCATCCTCAGGCATAGCAAGAAACCAGATATTCCTGAGCAGCTGCAACTGACTGGGCTGGTGGTGCCCCGGTGTCTGGAGTCCCTATACTACCTGCTTAAGTGTGTGGGTGGGGGGAGTCTGAGTTCCTACCCCAGCCTCAGAAGTGGTTGCGGTCGTCGAAATAGAGACCGCCTGAGCAAGGCCGGTGCACACGGCCTTAATTTGAGCTAAGACCTCTGAAGGTCAGGAATCACGATGGGCACAGGTGGTGCCTGAGCTGGTCCCGCTGGTGCATCCACAACTAGGATTTGGTCCTGATCTAGGGCAATTGGTGGATCTACAGGTACTGCCCCAGCTGCTGTGTGGGCTGCAATTCTTCCCCTACCACTGCCTTTTACCGCAACCTCGGCCTCTCACTGCCCTGGCTGGTTGTGCTGGTGGCTGTCCATCCTACCCAGTAGCACGAGTCCTCACCATCCGTGAGAGAATGAAACAACAGAAGTTTAGTTACCATAATCAACAGATTCGCACGATAAGAATTCAAGAATGTGGAGTTTTCTTAAGGGTTCTGTAGCCTCTCGAAGATAAGTATAAACGCCTCCGTACCGATCCGCAAGACTCTACCAAACCTGCTCATGACTTGTGAGACCTATGTAACCTAGCCTCTGATACCAACTTGTCACGACCCAAATACCTAACCCATCATGATGATTCCTATCGTGGAACTAGGCAAGCCGACATTCTTAATATAATTCCAATATAAGACAGAAATGATTTAAGTCAATAAAATTGTCCGGAGGTTTACATAACAGCGGGGTAAAAACCCAAAACACAAGTGCGGAATAATAGCCCGATGTTGAGGTGTCGCTAAGTCATGGGCATCTAACAACCAGTCTAGAAATAGAGTCTACTATAGTTTGTGCCAAATGCCAATAAAAGAGATAGAGGATAATAAGAGAGGAGAAACAAGGACTGTGGACGCCGATAGCTACCTCGTAAGTCTCCTTTAATTAGCTCGCGCACGAACCCACCGACCGCCGGATTCATACACCCATGTATCTGCACATGAAGTGCAGGGTGTGGCATGATTACAACCAACTCAGCAAGTAACATAATTAAATAAGGAACTAAGAAGTAATGACGAGCTATGTAAATACAGTTAATTTCAGAAGGTTTTAGTTTAGAGTGAACATGATTTCAAATCACGGCAGTTCAAGTCAAATCAGTTCGAGCTCAAGTAAACCAGATATAAATATTCCAGAAATTTAACAACAACAACAAATAACAACTATGTGCAACAATAATTAAAAGCAAGTACAGCCTCTCAAGGCAACAGTCACTCAACTCGTCTCAACAACTCAAACACTCTGCTCTCAGCCCTCAATACTCACTCTCAATAGGTACATGCGCTCACTGGGGATGTATAGATTCCGGAGGGGCTCCTTCAACCTATGAACTTTATTATTGCGGCATGCAACCCGATCAAATCTTGTTGCAGTGTGCAACCCGATCAAATCTTGTTGTGACGTGCAACCCAATCCATAATATATATAAGTAGCCTTAAGGCTTGTTGCGGCGTGTAACCCGATCCATATACATAAATATATATATCCCGAAGGATTGTTGCAGCGTGCAACCCGATCCATATACATAAATATAGCCATAAGTCTTGTTGCGGCGTGCAACCCAATGCATATACCTCTCATAGCTCATAGTTCGGCACTCAGGCCCTATCTTAGTCACTAACCTCTCCAGCCTCTCGGGCTCACAGAATATCATAATAATCAGCCCAAACAGAGAATACAACAAGTATCAACAAGAGATGAGAGGGAATGGAAGTCACTAACCTCTTCAGCCTAAGCATGGTTTCTAAAATGAAAGGCAGTCAATTGCTCAAAGATAAGGAATAACAGGTAATAGCAATGGGCTATTCAACTTTACAATTTCACGGGACAGACCAAGTCTCAATCCCTCACGGTGCACGCTCACACGCCTGTCACCTAGCATGTGCGTCACCTCCAAATATTCACATCATACCAATTCTCAGGGTTTCATACCCTCAAAACTAGATCTAAGACTGTTACTTAACTTAACCGCGCAGAAATCCTACTCCGAAATGCCCTTGCCTCTCGAATCGGCCTCCAAAGGCCCCGAATCTAGCCACAAATAGTACAAGATAATCAATATAGGCTAAAAAGATCAATTCCAAAGAAAACAACTAAAATATAGCCCAAAATCCGAAATCGGCTCAACCCGCCCCCTGGGCCCATGTCTCGAAACCCGACGAAAGTCACAAAACCAGAAAGCCCATTCACTCACGAGTCCAACCATACCAAATTTATCAAAATACGATCTCATTTTCCCCTCCAAAACCCCAAACTTCACTCTCCAATTCTCAAGCCCTAATCTCTCAAATCTCACATCAAAAAGTCACCATCTGGTGTACAATTAGTGGTTAAACACCATTATTGAAGATAAATAGGCACAAGGAACTTACCTCAGCAAATCCCTTCGAAAATCTCCTCAAGAATCCCTAAAGTCCGAGTTCCAAAATGTGAAAATGGGAAAAAATCTCGAAGTCCCGATTTATATACTCTGCCCAGGCTTCTCGCACTTGCGGCTCTATCTCCGCATCTGTGGAGCCACATCTGTGGGCAAAGCTCCGCTTTTGCCGAAACCCACTCAAACACTTCCTCCGCTTCTGCGATCAAGTGACCGCATCTACGCTCTTCGCGGGTGCAGAAATCACATTGCACCTGCAGTCCTAACTCGCACCTGCGCCCTAAGTCCCCTTCTATGACCATCGCATGTGCGGGAACTCCATCGCACCTGTGTCTTTTTCCTAGATCTTCCTTATTAGCATATGTGATCCTTTCCCCGCTTCTGCGAACTCGCACCTGTGGTTCCCACTTCGCAGGCGCGGTTACACCAGTAGCAGCTTCACTTCAGCTGCATTCCTCAACTCAAATCAAGTTGTCAACCACCCGAAATCACCCCGAGGCCCTCGAGACCTCAACCAAACATACCAATAGATCCTATAACCCGATACAAACTTAGTCGAACCTTTGAATCACTCAAAACAACATTAGAACACCAAAACCCGGATTAGAGCCTAAAGAACTTCTAAACTTCCGAATTCCACAAATGACGCCGGAACCTACCAAAGCATGTCCGATTGACCTCAAATTTCACACACAAGTAAGAAATGACACCACATAACTTCCTCCAATATCCAAAAATCCAATCCGACCCCGATATCAGAATTTCCACTGCTGGCCAAAATCGCCGAAATTCAAACTTTCGCCATTCAAGCTTAATTCTACTACGGACCTCCAAATCATATTTCAGACGCGCTCCTAAGTCCAAAATCACCTAAGGAGCTAAGAAAACCATCAAAATTCAAATCCTAGGTCATTTACACACAATTCAACATTCAGTCGACTTTTCTAACTTAAACTTCCAATTAAGAGATTGCAATTCACTCTGAAACCACTCCGGACCCGAACCAAGTAGCCCGGTAAGACATAATACAGCTGTAAAGCGCAAAAGAAGCAGAAATGGGAGAAATGAGGCTATAACTCTCGAAAAAACTAGTCGGGTCGTTATAATATATAAGGCTGTTCCAAGGCACGTTGTCTCGATGTTTAGGATCCTCTTAGGCTGACTACGTCATGAGAAAGGTTCATGAAGGAATTTGGATGAACCATTCTAGTGCAGATTTGTTGGTCCTAAAATTAGTTATGGCTAGATACTACTAGACCCGGATTGAGCAAGACGCGAAGGCATTCATCCAGAAATTTGACAAGTGTATGCGCCACGCACAGTTGGTACACCAACCCTAAGAACTCTTGCATTCAGTTTTGTCCCTATAGCCATTCATGAAATGTGGGATGGATATAGTCGGGCCATTGCCACCGGCTCCCGGGAAGGTAAGATTTCTTTTAATTTTAATTGATTATTTTACTAAATGGGTTGAAGCATGTCCTTACCAAAAAATTGATGAGTGTGAAATGGTCGATTTCTTATGGGAAAACATAATTGGTTGGTTTGGAACACTGAAGGGTTGCATGTGACGACGGGCCACAGTTCATAGGCTCCAAGTTCACAAATTTCTTGAGGACCTAAAAATTAAAAGAATCACATCTTCTCCCTACCAACCAATATGGTGATTATTAAAAACTTCAAAAAGAGGTTGGAAGCAGCCAAAGGCAAGTGGACGAAAAAGTTATCAAGAGTGTTGTGGGCATACCGGATGACGGCCAAGTAGAGAAAGAGAGAGAAAACTTTCTCTCCCGTATACGGTGCAAAAACTCTAATCTTGGTGAAAATAGGAGACTCGACCTTTCGGTACTTCCAGGCGGACGAAGAAGCAAATAATGAAGCATTATTGATCAAATTGGAGCTGCTTGACAAAGCAGGGACTTGGCGTGCATAAGGATGGTGGCCCAAAAACAAAATAATGGAAAGATAATATAACTGGAGTGCCAATGTTCGCTATTTTAAAGTGGGAAACTTGGTTTTGAGGAAAGTAACTCAGAACATCCGGGAGCTCAACCCGGGAAAGCTGGGTCCGACGTGGGAAGGCCCCTATCGGGTTTCAGCTGTCACCAGAAAGGGTCATATGAACTATAGAACCAAGAAGGAGTCCAATTGCCGAGCAACTTAAAAGGCTATCGAAAGAAAACATACCCATAGCCTTACTTAATTTGATGCAAGAAGAATGAACTTTGTCCAATGCTTAAACAAAAGTCCTTTTATTTATCAAACATGCTAAACGACATAAGTACAAAAATACAAAAGGAAAACAACAAAAGAAAAGAAAGAAAAAAGGATAAATATGTCACCACCGGAACTCGGGAGAAAAGAAGCATCTACGCCCCTGGGAGAAGCAGGCGGATCTGCCGCCTGAGCAGGATCTTGGCCTTTATCATTATTCTCTTCAAGCCTCCTTGGTTCCTGATATCACGCCCCGTTTTCTCGTGAAAGCGGGTTTCGACATGTGACAATTATTTTAAATGTGTATTAAAAGAGAAGAGTCACCACCTAGTGATTTTTAAGGTGCATTAAGTCACCTATTTGCAAATAACTCTGTTTGACTAGTCAACACACATCAAAAAATCGGGTAAGGGCTCGACTTACCTCAAAGAGAAGGTGTTAGGCACTCTTCGAGGTCCACAACTGTCGGTCTGGGCCGAATTTTACACTATGTGGATTAGATAATTAAGCTAGGTGATCAAATCAGCAAAGAGAGATGTAGAAGTTGAAAACTCTATATTAACATTAGAATTAACTATATGACTAATTGATACAAGTCTTAAGAAAATCACAAGGAGTACAATTGTGTCGATCTATGACTAAGTGTGAACAACCAATATATAAAAGGATTAGGGGGTACTTTTTTTAGCCTAAAAGATCACCCCGTGCAACATAAATAATACTTTGCAACTCCCTTAGGGTTCAGGTTGATCATATTATTCAGCGGACACAGACTATCATCTCCTGCTACCTGATTACTATTTTGAAATTATTAATTAAAGGCGCTCTAATTCAATTCTAAAACGTATCCTATGCGTGCACTACCTGTCCCATGCCTATGGTCCAGGAGGCTTTAAACCTACTATTATGTGGTTCTAGACATTACTTGGTTTGCTCAAAACGATAAAACTAGGCGACATTCAAAAAAGATAGGACTGCACACAATTGCAATGAAAGGCTTAAGTTGACCTGCAGAGATAAGAACAAAAGCATGTAATCAGATTCTTATATTAGGCAGTAGAAAATTTCAGAATTAATACTTAGATTCATTAACTCCTATAGGCATGGCCTTTAGATGATTTTGAATTCCAGTATCGTACAAGCAAGGTTGTTGTTTCAGACTAATGAATTCCCACATAATAGGCATTACAAACCCTATAGGAATGATCTCTAAATTGTTTGCAATGAGGTAGTAAAATTGTTTGAAATCTCAGAATTAATAGCGCTTGATCTATAGACAGGAATTCTAGGCGTATAATCGTATCCTATAGGCAGGATTTCTAACAATTGATGATTAGACATGATTTAATAACACTTTATCCTTACAGGAATGTCATCTAGGTGGAGTAGTATAATGAAAACAACAAGCACAGTTGATTAATTAATTAAACGCTATAGTCATGGTATCTACATGAACATACCAAGGATGTGTATTATTGTATCCTATAGGCATTTTGTCTAATAGTTACGCGAAACATTTGATTCCTATAAACATTCTGTCTAAGGCATTCAGTAGTAGATATAGAAACAAGTATGCCAATTACTTAAGCTAACATGCTTTGAATAAGGCACCAATATCAGGAAAATTAAGTGAAGTGTGTGATATTCCTATAGATATGATTTCTATTAGTGTGTTGAATCAAAGCATGTCAAAGAAAATATCAAAAAAGGATTTAAAACCCTATGCATGCTTTCTATATGTTCACGCGAGCATTGGGATATCCCAGCCCCCCACTTTCAATAATTCCCCCATCATTAGTTTTACAAAATTATTGCAGCCCAAATGGAATAAACACATGCCTAATCATAAATGTAAAATAAACCAGCGATATATCTAGGCCTTCAAATGGCTTCAAAATTCGGACATGCCCAAATCTCCAAGCGCACACAGTATGCTCAAAACCACAGTACCAGAACCAGATTCAACAGTCCAGGCCTAACAATATAATGATTCTCTTTCCCGTCCATTACTAGTTACAGATAATTAATACACGAATGGAAACTCATGCAAACTCAAAGCATTTAAGATAACTCAAATTCTAAGGCTGAGCATACGCTCATTTGGAACCTAATACCACACTAGTAGACGCAAGAATTCTAAACGTCCCAGGGATAAGACACACACTTGAACATCACATAAGAACACAAAGGAGTTAAGCATGCGAGTTCAAAGTAAGCAGGGTCATGAATTATCAAGTAGCAATGACATACTCGAGAGGAAAGTACCAACAGTAAACTTCGCAAGAAAATCTTAACATAAGCATGTAGGGCAAAACATAACTAAGATTTGTAAGTCTGTTTGTGACAAGTAGAAAGTATTTATAAGAAAACCTATTAAGAAATTAAAGGTCAACAGTATTGAAAACTCTTCGCAACAGATAATTAACAGGTAGGTATCTAAGTATGAGAATGCAAGTCTATAACAAGTTCCATTATACATAACAAGTATAACACTAGGCATGAAACTGAGCAAACTAGCACTAACATATAGAACAATGTTGTGGAAACCAAAATGGTAGTAAGACATGCAACTATAGTGCAATGTTGAGACTTGCAAGTAGCATACAAACATGCAGTCTGAAAGGTTCTGGATTCACATAGGCATGACCATTTTAAGAAAGTGGGAAAATAGAACATTGTATATATGAGTGACTTAGCATGAAGAGGGAAGAATACATTTGGAACAGTTTCTGGGCAAGTATGAGTTACTAATAAATTTTAACACAAGAATCCAAAGCAGGGTATGAAGATGCACTCACACCAGGCATTGATCAAGTTTAGCATTCGAACGAGGAAAACATCCAATGAGTAGGAATAACCTTAGTTAACTATAATATTAGAACCTAAATAGAATTTGGGCATTAAAACTGCAAAAATACATTAAGGCAAACAAGATTGAGAAAAAAGGTAGCACAGTAGAAGGATCACAAAAGTTCAATTAACATTAGTCTACAGAGCACGAACCCAAAGAGAGCGAAATTGCAAGAGTTAAGGATACTCACCAGTGACGAATTATGAACAAGTAAATGAGAAAAATAATTTCCAGCAACAGCTGAGTTATTAATAGCAAAGAGAGAACAACAAGACTCCCAGAATCTCAGTACATCAAAGTTCCCAAGGGTTTCGAGTGAACCTCGGGCAGTTCTTGCACTGAGAGACAGCAACAATCGAACTCTGGTGGCCTTGGTTTTCAGTCGGCCAAGGTCTCAAACTTAGAATAGTAGAATAAATGAGAGCCAGAGAGTAATAACAGTGATTAAGGTCCGTTTGAATGGAATCAGGGAGGGTTTATATAGTAGTAAAATTTAACGAACAAACAATGAAATATTCAAACACAATAAGAAAAGAAAATACCACATGCAATCAATAACATATCCGGTAAAAAAGTGAAGGAAATTTCAAACCCTAATTGAGTCCAACAGCCATGAATCAGACCAGAAATGCAAGAATCATTCATCATATAGTATATATAGATGAATCAGCGGTGATATCTTCATAGAATTAGAGCCAATCAGGCCCATCTTGAAAGGCATTATTTACCAAATTTAGGTAAATACTAAGTAACACCATGAACGTGTGAGTAGCAGCGGAATAAGGCTAGAGAATCACGAAGGGATTCCATATTGTGGACGCATTTGGCGAGGATTTAGAGGTACATCGGCTAGGGTTTGTAAGGACAAGAGAGGAGTGGAGAGTTTTCTATATTCGATGTTTGTTATATTTCATGAATCATCTTTATTTTTTGGATTTGATTGATGATTTCAAAGTGAAATTGAGGAAGTTAGGGCTTGAGTTTTGGAGAGTTTGGGGATTTGAGGGACCAAATGGAGTCCGATTTTGACGAATTTTATATGGTTAGACTCGGGAGAGGACGAGGATTATTATCTGCCATTTTTTACTTGTTTCGAGAAGTGATCCTAGGAGCCGGGTTTTTGCCGATTTTTTATTTTTGGCATATTTTATTGTTTTTATTGTGGAATTTGATTCTTTAGCCTATGTTGATAGTAGTATTCTGATTATGGTTAGATTTGGAGATTTTGGAGACCGATTCCAGAGATGAGGGCATCTCGGAGTAGGATTTTTATGCGGTTAAGGTAAGTAACAATTTTAACTCTTGCTTTGAGGGTATAAACCCGGAGAATTTGATATTATGTGATTGTTTGGAGGTCATACCCATGCTAGGTGACGGGTGTGTGGGTGTGCACAATGAGGGATTGAGACTTGGTCTATCCCGTGAGGTTGTGAGGCCTAATAACCATTATCTGTGTTTATGCATTTACTTCTTGGTGAACATGCCTGCCTTCATGTTAGAGATCATGTTTAGGATTCATTCGTGCTCACGTTATTTTTACTCAGTCATAGAAATTATTGTACATGTTTACCTCAGTCTCTATTATGTTGCTGATATGTTGTGATACTTGATGTGGGTTGTGTCCCCTTACTTGTGGTGCATTGTAATGCTGGAGAGGTACATGACTGAGTGAGGCCGAGGGCCTGGTTGTGAGGATATTAAAACCACAACGCATGAGCTGTCTGCGTAGCATGTGAGCTGACCGTGCGGACCCAGGTATTGATACCATAACACTTGAGCTGTCCACGTAGAACGTGAGCTAACCGTGCGGATGATATTATGGCAAGTGAGCTGTTTGTAGCGCTTGGGCTTTGGGATCCCCTCCGGAGTTTGTACACACCCCTAGCGAGCACAGAGTGTTGAGTGTTTGAAATGTGTTGAGTGGTGAGTGCGAGTGATGAGTGATGGAGTGACACTGCTGTGAGGTTGTATTTATTTGTGATGTTGCTGCATTTATCTGTTAAATTTCTTTGTGGCATTTAGTGAGTTATGAAATTTACCTATTTATTTTTAAATTGTGAAAATAAATAATTGGACTGTGTTACTTAGCTCGTCACTACTACTCATTTCCTTAGTTATTTTTATTACTACTGAGTCGGTTATACTCATACTACACCCTACACTTTATGCGCAGATCCAGGTGAGTTAGAGTCCGGCGATCGTAGAGTTCAGGCTGGCTATCTGTGGAGATTGCAAGGTAGCTTCTAGAATCCGCATGACCTTGTTACTCCTTTGGTCATTTCTTCTTTTGGACAGTTAGGCCGTTTATATATTCTAGTTTATAGTTTTAGACGCTCATGACTTAGTGACACCCTGATGTTTGGGGCTCGTTTTCGTATTCTATGTTATTATTGTTTAGAGTTGATTTAGTTTATGAGAAATTCAGATGTTGGTATTGTTTTATTAAATTCTTAAAAATCATTTAGTAGTAACATTTTGGGAAATGGGCTTGCCTTGTAACACGATAGGCGCCATCACGACCATGGTTGGATTTTGGGTCGTGACACCTGCATGAGACTAAGCATTGTCTCCATTTTGCATAAGGCTAAGCCCTACCTCTTCAACTGCATAAAGCTAAGCATTGATTTCCCCTGCATGAGACTAAGCACTGTCTCCATCTTGCATGAGGCTAAGCATTGCCTTCTCATTGCACGATACTAAGTATTGTCTCCGTCTTGCATGAGGCTAAGCCTTGCCTCCTCAATTGCATAAAGCTAAGCATTGCATTCCTATTGCACGAGACTAAACATTGTTTCTCCTTGCATAACCAAAAATGTTGCTCTGCTCCAAACCTTTCATTATTCTCTTCTCTCAGGGACTAAGCTCTACTCCCAACTCTACACAAGACTAAGCTCTGTCTTGTTTTATCTCAAGAATCATGTCTCCGCATCTCATGGGCTGATATATAGCAAATATGTCCAAAGGCTGTAACGACCCGACCGGTCGTTTTGGGCTCTAGCGCGTCGTTCAGCGGTTTGAAGTCGTGAGAAGCTATATTTCAGGTATTATGACTTATAGGTGTGGTTGGAATTGAATTTCGGAAAGTTTAGAGTTGATTTGGAAGGAAAATTCATATTCAGAAGCCTTAGGTTGGAAGAATCAACTAAGATTGGAATTTTGAGTAAACGATCTTCGAATCAGGATTTGAAAGTCCCTGCAGGTTCGTATGATGATGATTTCGGACTTGGGCGTATGTCCGGATCGGGTTTTGGATAACCCGGGAGCGTTTCAATGCATATTGTGGAAGTTAGCATTTTTGAAGGAATTTCCTTAGTTTGGCCTGAAGAGCATTTTAGTGATGTTGATGTCTGTTTGAGATTCCGAGTCTGGGAATAGCTTTGTATGGTGATTGAGTTGGGAGCGCGATCGAAAGTGAATTTGGATGTCTGTAGGTCATTTTGGAGTCATTTGGCTAAAGATAGAAATTTGAAGGTTTTTGATAAATCCGACCGGAAGTGGAAATTTTGATATCGGGGTCGGAATGCGATTCTGGATGTTGGAGCAGGTCTGTAATGTCAAATATGACTTTTTGCAAAATATGAGGTAAATCGGACGTGATTTGATAGGTTTCGGCGTCAGATGTTGAAGTTGGAATTTCAAAGTTTATAAATTTTGAATTTTGGTGTGATTCTTGATTTCGGCGTTGTTTGATGCGATTTGAATCCAGGAACAAGTTCTTGGGATGTTATAAGACTGACTCGTGTGATTGGACGGGGTCCCGGGGGCCTCGGGTGTGTTTCGGGGTGAGTTTGGACCATTTTTCCCTGTTTTGCTACTGCTGTCTTCTGGTGTATCTGGTGTGCTATGCGATCGCGGTCCCTTGTGCGCGATCTCATAGAAGGAAATTCTAGGGCTGCTGGTTTTGGCTTGTGCGTTCGCGGAAAAAGGAGTGCGAACGCAGAGGCTTGGGTTGTGATCCGTACGCGAACACGGGGTCAGGCGTGCGAACGTGTAGAGGAAAGGGGGGATAGGGACCTGGGCGCCCTTTGGCCTATGCGAACGCGGGGTGGGGACCGCGAACGCGGAGTGCTGGCACGAGGAGGCTATGTGAACGCACTCTTTGGTGTGCGAACGCGAAGAGTAATATCTTGGTCTTGGATTTCTGAGCTTCGTGAACGCGATGGAGCAGGTGCATTCGCGAAGAAGGAGGGGCAACAGCCTGGGCAGATTGTTTAAAAGCGTGGAGTTAGTTCATTTCACCCATTTTCTCATGGCTTAGACGGTTTTTGGGAGCTTCAAGAGGGGTTTTTCACCAAGCATCACTAGGTAAGTAAATTCCTCCCGTTTTTAAGTTAAATACAAGATTATATGCATGGATTAGACATGGAAATTGGTAGGAAATAAAATAATGAAGAAACCTAGAAAATGGTATTTTTAGCCACAAATTTGAGCATGGAATTTAGAGTTAATTGTATATTTGAGTTAGTAAGGCTACAGGTAGGATTTATCTTCAAAAAAATTTGGATTCCGGGCACGTGGGCCGAGGGTAGTTTGGTCATTTCACTAAGCAGAGTTGGAAAATTATATAATTTGGAATTGTTGCAAGTATTAGAATATATTTTCATTGGTTTGTCATTGTTTGGATAGTTTGGGAGCGTTGTGCAATGATTTGAGTCATCGGAAGGGCTTAGAGATTAGTTATGTAATTTCGGAGCAAGGTAAGTCTCCTTTCTAACTTTGTGAGGAGGAATTGTCCCCCTAGGTGAATTATTTAAATATATGCTATTTTCTTAGGGGGCTACGTACGCACGAGGTGACGGGAGTCCGTGAGTACCTACTATTATGCCTTGTCCGGGTAGTCTAGGACCCACTAGCATGCCTTACATGTTGTACCTGTGATCCTGCCTGTAATATTAAAATGCTAATATAATCGAAATCGTAATTGAACATCTAAAGAAGACTAGAGTTCATTTTCTTAATTATCTAGAAAGAGAATTGATTCCTCCGTGGATAATTGTGTATCAGATAGGGTTATATTCTGGAAAAATCATTAAACTTGGCAAATGAGTTTCAAAACAAAGATTTAAGAGCTATATTTCATGTCCCTTAAAAAGAATTTTACCACTTTCCTGAGAAAAAATGATTTCTTATTAAAATGGGGACTTATTGTGTGGACATGTGTAACTTCAGGTACCTGAGTCTCATGTATGATTCACGAGAAGGATGACCCTGTATTTGTGTTTATTCATATGAGCACCTGAGTCGCAGGTATGATTCGCGAGCAGGCTAGCCGTATTATTTTATGTATAACCACGTCGCATGATCGATTCGCGAGCGGGGCATAGAGATGCATCTATGGTTCGAGTCGTTCGACCCTTGGCAGTGCACAATTTATTATTGTTGGTCCGCGTCGTTTTACCCTCGGCATTGCTTGCGCATGATATTTGCTACGTAGTTGCTATGATTTGTGCCTGATTACTGGCCTGAAATTTTAAGTTGTCAACTGAAATGACAGAGATTTGAAGTTATTAAAGATTTTTGGAAGAAGTTGTTCCTTCCCATTGATTAAATTTTTATATGATTAAATCACCCCTGATGATTAATTGTTATTAATATGACGAAGAATTAAAGTGTTATATGTGGAACGACCTGATAATAATTTTTCCTGATTTTAATAAATTACCTATGATACTCATGTTTAGTGTCACACTTGAATATTCTAAATTGACTTTTAGCAAGTGTCTAATTTGACCTCTCGTCCCTACCTCTCTGAGGTTAGGCGAGAGACTTACTGAGTACATGTTGTTTTTGTACTCATGCTACACTTGTTGTGCATTTTCATTGCACAAGTACTTTCATAGTGACATGGCTGGTTCAGAGACTTACGCGAGCTGCATCATCCAGAGGCGATCCGCAGCTGACAGAGTCTCCCTCGTACTGTATTGTATTACATTATTTCAATTTCCTTGTACAATATGTATTCTGGAAAGGCTTTTTGATGTTTGTATAAGTTCTTAGAAACTGCTCATGTACTTGCGACACCGGGTTCTGGGGTGTGTTGAGATAAATTTGCCAAAGTGTAGTACTCAAACCATTTTTTTAATTAACAGATTTTGTTTAGCTAACATGTAATAAAGTGAAATGAAATGGTCTTTCATAAAGATTAAACAAGAATTTATTTCGTCTAATTAATAATTTGGCTTGCCTGACAATGATGTCCGACGCCATCACGATCTTAGGGATTTTGGGTCGTGACAATATGGTATTAGAGCACTAGGTTCCCTTAGGTCTCACGAGCCATTAGCAAGTCTAGTAGAGTCTTGCGGATCGGTACGGAGACGTCTATACTTATGTTCAAGAGGCTACAAGGCTGTTAGGAGTACTTCCCTTCTTGATTCCTCATTGTGCGATTCGATTCCCTTAAGGCTTATGCCTAAGTTTATTCTTACTCAATCATACGCGTTGTGAAGCACTTGCTATGAATCAGGAATTCGAGGAATTGAAATGGTGCTACGGATGTAATCCGAGATGTTTCCATGTGTAATTGGTTGGGGGCTGTTTTTATGACCCTGCAGAAGAATGGTATGTTGTTTTAGCTCAGTAGCTATGTTTCTGAGAGCGTTAAGGCTATGCTCAAATAGTGATGATGCTTGCGATTGGTTATCATGTGATGTCGATATGATGATAGAATGCTTGCCCATATGTTGGGGGTGATGTATTCAAGTGAGGTGGGATATGCACTTGTGACGTGAAGTCGTCGTCATTAATCGTATGGAATGTGTTAAGTTTGTCGGTGCTATGGTTTCTTCGGTTGCGTGGGTTCAGAGTACTGAGAAGAAGTATTGAAGAATGCGGTTAGCAGAGAATGGTCTTGAAGTGAGGCTAGAGGGTGGCTCCACTTCTAGGAGGCCAGGTGTAAGAAGCGGAAGTCGAGCAGTCGAAAAGTGGGGGAGCGGCAGCATAGCTTGGAATATAAAGATATTGTCGCGCATATAATGGATGTCCATGAGGATCGGACGGAGTAGTAAAGTTGGTAAATGAAATAGGCGTAGGATGGGGTATTTAAGTCATAGAGAGCGTGCATTTAAACACCGTTAGAAGGTGTCCGCGGGTTATTTCCATAGGTGGGTCATCTTCTGTGAATAGGGTAGCGGTAGCATGGTTGGCAGGTCTCAGTGAGGGGTTCTAGTGGCTATTCGGTAGGAGGCGGAATGTGTGAATGATGCTAGAGAATTTGAGTATTTAGGGAGTGCTAGCAAGAGAATCTGGAATAATTTGGACTGATTAGTTGAGCAAGATCGTGTTATCAAAGGAGAAAGGATCTCGGCAGTGTTTAGAGTGGTGCGAGGAGTAGCTTCGGGCTAACTGAGGGAGTCCCACCATCTGCAGTTGGATTGTAGGGTTGTCTTCTGATAGGGTTGTGTATTGTCGTTGTGTTGGCAAGTTATTATAGCTAAGAGAAAGGAGTAAGATGGTGATTGTGCGTGGGATTTGATGAATGTGTGCAAATGTTGGCCCTGTCGGACCAGGGTTAGGCTTTGGAAGATTCAAAATTTTGCTTAAGGCATAGGTGAGTTGTCAGGATAGTGACTCGGTCACGTGTTTCATTGAAAAGGGTGTTCATGTGCTAGGAGAACCTTGGAGTTGATTCTATTTGGGGCCAGTCAGAGTGGGTGACTCTCAGTAGCGGTCCTAGTGGTTTCAAGCAGTAGTATGATGAAGAATAGAGCTTTTGCAGAGTAATTTCTGAGAAAAAGAAGGATGGTTGGAATGTTCTGTGATATGTTTCAGCGTGCAGAATAGTATTGGAGGAGTGAGAGAAATGAACTCCGGATTGTAGAAAGACTATCAGGAGGGTATGCGATGGGTTGCGGATTTAGGTAGCATAGTATCGTGAATGAAAGTCACTCGGGATGAGTGAGGGTTGAGTTTTCTATGAGTTGAAGGAAGTTGCTATTATTCCTGAGGCAAATGAACATGATTAAAAGCAAATAGATTGATTAGCCATGGTTGAAATGGCACATTTATGGCAGTGATCGGTTCCTTTGATGTGATTAAGTTATGCAGGTGGTTTGTGCCGGTGTGTGCGAGGCTTGTCGGCCGTCGTAATGAAGTTCATGTGGGAGCATTCAAGTATTATGGCCTGTCAGGTGTAGGCGGATTTCGGAAGGGTTATGGTGGTATAGACTACTTAAGGATTTGCATGTTGGGTGATTGTGGGAATTCACTCATGTGTTGAGATGATACTCTTGAATTGAGTTAAGTAAAAGGGTTCCATATGATGAAGTTTCACCCTATGGGTGGTTCAGAAGTTATGATGGAATTCTTGCACTACCTCATACTGGCATGTTAGGTGTGGTAAGCAGTATATAACTGGTAGTAAGAATCGAGATTGTGGTTCGGTGTTAACAAGGACGTCATGAGCTCAGAAGATCAAGAAAAAGTGATTTGAAAGATCAGAGTAAGTTGTTGTTATCATCAGTGTCACCTGAGATTAATATTTGGTGGAAGAGCCTTTGTACCGTGGTTATGGGTTCTTTATTTGTCTTACAGCGTAGTATGGCCAATGGTGGATTGTGGGGTGTTTATCCCGGCTATGACGATTATTCTCGCGTATTATGAGAGAAAGTGGGTTAAAGTGGACCCAGGTAAAGCTATTAGCTTAGTTTGGTGCGAGCAAGGTAGACTCGGTGTCTGTGGATGGATTTAAATATGACTATGGGCTCTGTATGAGCCAAGCATGTTCATTTCAGTATAGCGCTCCTCAAGGAGGGGTGTTGGGATATCAGGTGATTATTCCATCTTCGTCAAATTCATGTGATATTATGATTGTGCCGTGTGAGTTGTGAAACGGCTTGATAATTTCTTGTGTGTTGAGGTCCCGCGTAGAGATGATGTTATGTGAGAAGGATGGCTCTTGAGATCCAGAGTGTGTGTGTGTATATATATATATATATATATCTCACCTCAGTTGTTCTTGAGTTTTGTAAGCACATGGCTTTATCAGTCTCCCCAGGATGATATTATGCACTTAGCGTGCTTATGATCGATATTCAGAAATTTGTAATAGTGAGCACTTCAGCTCCGTGTATATTTCCTTACGTGAATTTTATGTCATTTGGATCGGGTGTCACGCCGCCACAGTTATGTTATTTGTATCGGGTTGCACGCCGCAACAGTGTGATGATGAGTCAGGTTCCTATATTTATTTCCTTGTGTGTTACTTCCTATTTTCTGAGAGAAGTTCATATCAGTTCCATGAGTTGAATAGTCCCTTCCTGAGTCATTTCTTACCTATCATGTTCGAGTTATGGCCTAGTGGCGCGATGTGGTATCATGTGAGGCTGTTGGGAATATTTAAGGTGATTTGTTGTCTGAGCAGTTCATACTCGGTGAGACGAGATTATCGGATCAGAGATTAGTTTGATAAGTGTAACGACTCGACTGGTCGTTTTGTGTTATCGGACCCCGTTCCCCTAAATGAAACTTCCCATAGCGGCTTATTATGATTTATGACTTGCGAGGACTGGTGGTTCTTGATTCGGAAGTGTTTAGAGTGCTATAGGAACACTTGGTTCCTTAAGGTTGGCCTTTAAGGGCAAGTTTGACTTCGGTTAACATTTTTAGTAAACGACCTCGGAATCGAGTTTCGACGGTTCCGGTAGCCTCGTATGATGATTTCGGACTTGGGCGTATGTTCGGAATGGGTTTCTGATGACCCGGAAGTGTTTCGGCCCAATATTGAAATAAGAAGTTCCTTAAGTTCCTATGGTAGTTTAGGACGTGTTTTTGTGTTATCGAGGTCTGAACGAAATTCCAACCGAGAATAGTTCCGTTATGTCATTTATGACTTGCCTGCAAAATTTGGTGTCATTCCGAGTAGTATAGGTCGGTTCTGCGCATTGTTAGCGAATTCTAGGACTTTAAGTTCAAAGTTTGATTCAATTTTGTTTTGGGGTCAAATTCTTAGTTTCATTCTAGTTTTTCACATTCCGTAAATTCGAGCAAGTCCGTATCATCAATACAGACCTGCCAGTGTCTTTGGACGGGGTCCCGGGGGGCTCGGGTGAGTTTCGGACCCCTCGGAGTTAAATGCAAAACACCAGAATTTCTGTGTCTTTTTTCCTTCTATGCGTTCGCGATTGCTCTGCCGCATTCACATAGAAGGATCTGGGCGGGAGTGAAAACTTTCCATATGCGTTAGCATAGGTGCTCCGCATTCGCATAGGGTAGGGCATTGGGCCAGACAAACTTAGCCTTTACTCAGTGCGTTCGCACCCCCCCCCCCCCNTCTAGCCTGGCTAGCCTCCGCGTTCGCGAAGACCTCTCCGCGTTCTCATAGAAGGCCTCATCAGGCCTGGCCATTTGTTCATCGCGAACGCACTGCCCTTGATGCGTTCGCCTAGAAGGGGCAGCTGGGCAGTGTGTTTTTATAACAGGATTTATTCATGTCCCTCATCTTCTTCTTCTTCCTTGGGACGAGTTTCAGCATTCAAAAGGGGCAAACGACCTAGTTATTGAAGGTAAGTAAAAACTCTACCCTAATATTAGTTTCATGCATGGATTACAAGCTAAATTAACTACCTAAATTAGTGAAAATTAAGGATTTTGGGTAGTAACCTAGGGCTTTTGAAAATGTATAAAATTACCGGTGCATTGGCTATGAATTCATACAAAAATCATATATTAACGATCCTTAGGTTATAGGTGAGTGTTTCCTTCGAGTATTTTCGGAATCCGGGCATGCGGGCCCGGGGTTGGATTTTGAGATTTCTTCAAGAATGGTGAAATTTGACTAAATAATAGGATAATTCCATGCTTTGAATATAAATTGATATATTTGTATAACATTTGGCTAGTTTCGATTCCGTGGGTGTCGAGTTTGGAGTTTCGGGCACATTCTTGACTCGGGGAGTAGGTGCGACGTGAGGTGAGTCTCCTTTCTAACCTTGTAAAGGGGAACTTTCCCATAGGTGATTTAAATGCTATATGTGATAATTGTGGGGGCTACGTACATACAAAGTGACGAGAGTCCGTACGTAGCGACTATTACTATTATGTCCGAGTAGTGAGGCCCACATCATGCCTTGTGTTTTACTTGATATGAACTATATGCTTAATAAATTAAATGTTACATGTTTCTTACTTCCCTGAGGTCGTGCAAAATTGAGAAACTTGTAAGGAATGGTTCACTGAAAAGTAATTTTAAAAAAAAAGAATAATGTGTATGCATGTGATCGCTTCGCAATTTACTTTCCTCGAGCGGAATGTGATTTTCCCCCACTCTTATGGGAACGGGCCGTACACCACGGAGGATTGAGAGATGCAACTTTTGTACGGGCCGATCGATCCTCAGCAGTGCATAGAGAGAATTGAGAGATGCACTTTTGGTACGGGTCGTTCGATCCTCGACAGTGCATAGATGTGAGTACTTTGTGGAGAGGTGCACTTATGGTTCGGACCATTCGACCCTCGGCAGTGCATGGACATGACTATATTATGACTCCGGCCGGTTGTCCTTACCCTGCATGCGTATGATTTATTTGTTACTAAATTCATGGATATTGATTTGACAGATATTTGGGGGAAAGTGAAATGGTAATTGTTTTATTCATTCCCAGTACTTTCTTGGATTTCAGTACCTTACATATATATTTGTTGCTTCAATGCCTTTACATGCCTACCGTTTCTATTATATTCTGTTAAATTATGTCGTTGGACTTTAGTGAGTGTCATGTCGACTTCTCATCACTACCTCTTCGAGGTTAGGCGGGATACTCACTAGGTACAAATATGTTTATGTACTCATGCTACTCTTCTGTACTTAATTGTACAGGTTCTGAGGCTGGTGCATCTGGTTGTCAGACCAGAGCTTGACTTGATATTAGACGGACCTGACTTCACGGTGAGCTGCTTTTCTCCTGGCGATCTTCGGCAGCACCATGGGGTTTTCTTTTGCTTATTTCCCGTCTATTTCCTTCAGACAGTGGGACTGTATATTATATCTTTTGTATATTCTGTTAGTATGCTCGTAGCACTTGTGACACTAGTTCCTAGCACATACGTGTTAGTAGTTATGGATTTAGTGTTTTTATATATATTGGCTCACGCCTCTTCATCACTTTTTTTGATTAAAACTGGCTATTTATCCCTGTCGAAACATGCTTTAAGTTTTAAAAACTGAGTATATTTTAGAGTGTTTAATCTAATAAGAAGGAACCTTTAGTAAATTGAGAGTCCACTTGCCTGACCCCGCTGTTGGGCGCCATCACAACCTAAGTTAGGATTTTAGGTCGTTACAATAAGGTTATGTGAAATGTATATTAAAGAACAAATACCATTATCCAGGCTCATAATGAAGTGATGATTCTAGTCAAGATGAGGTATTCAAGGATTTGTTAACTCTGCAGTTGGGTATGATTTTCTGCGCATCTCCTCCTTCGTGGTGGTATCGTCAACATTATAGCAGGACGTATGTATGTATCTTATAAAGTGCATTGAGAGCATCAAATTCGTAGAATTCTGGCTATTAAGGTTCAAGGAGCGTCATTGTGGTCAGATGATGGGTTATGCGGTGTATGGTGCTGATTCAGCAAAGGTATGCGGTCATGTTCTGGACCTTCGTGTAGTAGTTGATACGGTGTTTATATGTTGGAAGTAGGCCTGACGAGGAATTTCAAGTGTTGGAACTAGGTTCTAAGCTTATTATATGGATAAAAGAAGAAATCTACAAATTTGATCAAGCTAATGTGCTCAATTGGGTTGTGGTAGCACGGGCAGGTGCTCGGGGTGTTAAACAGTGATTTCAGGTAATTCCATAGCAGTTCTTAGCACGGTCGAGGACGAACGATGGTTTATATGGGAGAGAACGTAACGACCCGACTGTTTTTTTTACTCTAGCGCGTCGTTCAGCGGTTTGAAGTCGTGAGCAGCTCCATTTCAGGTATTATGACTTGTAGGTGTGGTCGGAATTGAATTTCGGAAAGTTTTAGAGTTGATTTGGAAAGAAAATTCTTATTTTAGAAGCCTTAAGTTGGAAGAATCAACTAAGATTAGAATTTTGAGTAAACGATCTCCGAATCAGGATTTGAGAGTTCCTGCAGGCTCGTATGATGATTTCGGACTTGGGCGTATGTCCGGATCGGGTTTTGGATAACCCGGGAGCATTTCGATTCATATTGTGGAAGTCAGCATTTTAAAAAGAATTTCCTCAGTTTGTCCTGAAGCGCATTTCAGTTATGTTGATGTGCGTTTGGGATTTCGAGTCTGGGAATAGTTCCGTATGGTGATTCTGGAATTGGGAGTGCGACCGGAAGAGAATTTGGATGTCCGTAGGTCATTTTGGAGTCATTTGGCTAAAGATAGAAATTTGAAGGTTTTTGAGAAATCCGACTGGAAACGAAAATTTTGAGATCGGGGTCGGAATACAATTTCGGAAGTTGGAGAAGGTCTGTAATGTCGATTATGACTTGTGTGCAAAATTTGAGGTCAATCGGACGTGATTTGATATGTTTCAGCGTCAGATGTTAAAATTGGAATTTCAAAGTTAACAAAGTTTAAATATTGGTGTGATTCGTGATTTCGGCATTGTTTGATGCAATTTGAAGCCTCGAACAAGTTTGTGGGATGTTATGGGACTGATTCATGTGATTGGACGGGGTCCTGGGGGCCTCGGGTGTGTTTCGGGGTGAGTAAAGACAATTTTCCCCTGTTTTGCTGTTGATGTCTTCTGGAGTATCTAGTGTGCTACGCGATCGCGGTCCCATGTATGTGATCGCATAGAAGGAAATTCGAGGGCTACTGGTTTTGGCTTGTGCATTCACGGAAAAGGGAGTGCGAATGCGGAGGCTTGGATTGTGATCCCTATACGAACGCCGGGTCAGGCGTACGAACGCGTAGAGGAAAGGGGGGCTGGGGGCCTGGGGGCCCTTTGGCCTATGCGAACGCAGGGCGGGGATCGCGAACGCGGAGTGTTGCCTCGACGAGGCTATGCGAACACACTCTTTGGTGTGCGAACGCGAAGAGTAAGATCTTGGGCTTGGATTTTTAGGCTTCTCGAACGCGATGGAGCAGGTGCGTTCGCGAAGAAAGAGGGGCAGCAGCCTGGGCAGATTGTTTAAAAGCGTGGAGTTAGTTCATTTCACCCATTCTCTCATGGATTAGACGGTTTTTGGGAGCTTCAAGAGGGTTTTTTCACCAAGCATCACTAGGTAAGTAAATTCCTCCCGTTTTTTAGTTAAATACAATATTATATGCATGGATTAGACATGGAAATTGGTAGGAAATTTGGAAAATATTGAAGAAACCTAGAAAATAGTAATTTGGATTTTTAGCCACGAATTTGAGCATGGAATTTAGAGTAAATCATATATTTGAGTTAGTAAGACAACGGGTAGGATTTATCTTCGAGAAATTTTGAATTTCGGGCATGTGGGCCCGAGGGCATTTTGGTCATTTCACTGAACAGAGTTGGGAAATTATATAATTTGGAATTGTTGCAAGTATTAGAATTTATTTTCATTGGTTTGTCGTTGTTTGGATAGTTTCGGATCGTTGTGGAACGATTTGAGTTGTCGAAAGGGCTTGGAGGCCAGTTATGGAATTTCGAAGCGAGGTAAGTCTCCTTTCTAACTTTGTGAGAGGGAATTGTCCCCCTAGGTGAATTATTTAACTATATGCTATTATCTTCGGGGGCTACGTACGCACGAGGTAACGGTAGTCAGTGTGTAGCTACTAATATGCCTTGTCCGGGTAGTCTAGGACCCACTAGCATGCCTTACATGTTGTACCTATGATCCTGCCTGTAATATTAAACTGCTAATATAATCGACATCGTAATTGAATATCTGAAGAAGACTAGAGTTCATTTTCTTAATTATCTAGAAAGAGAATTGATTCCTCCGTGGATAATTGTGTACCGGATAGGGTTATATTATGGAAAAATCATTAAACTTGGCAAATGAGTTTCAAAACAAAGATTTAAGAGCTATATTTCATGTCCCTTAAAAAGAATTTTACCACTTTCCTGAGAAAAACTGCTTTCTTCATAAAATGGGGACTTATTGTGTGGACATGTGTAACTTTGGGTGCCTGAGTCGCATCTATGATACGCGAGCAGGATGACCCTGTATTTTTGTGTATTCATATGAGCACCTGAGTCGCAGGTATGATTCACGAGCAGGTTATCCGTATTATTTTATGTAGAACCGCGTCGCACGATCGATTCGCAAGCGGGGCAGATAGATGCATCTATGGTTCGAGTTGTTCGACCCTCGGCAGTGCACAGTTTATTATTGTTGGTCCTTGACGTTCGACCCTCGGCATTGCTTGCGCATGATATTTACTACGTAGTTGCTATGATTTTGCGTGATTACTGGCCTGAAATTTTAAGTTGTCAACCGAAATGACAGAGATTTAAAGTTATTAAAGATTTTTGGAAGAAGTTGTTCCTTCCCGTTGATTAAATTGTTATTTGATTAAATAACCCCTGATGATTAATTGTTATTAAAATGACGAAGAATTAAAGTGTTAAATGTGGAACGAGCTGATAATAATTTTTCCTGATTTTAATAAATTGCATGTGATACTAATGCTTAGTGTCACACTTGAATATTCTAAATTAACTTTTAGCAAGTGTCTAAAATTTTACCTCTCGTCACTACCTCTCTGATGTTAAGGGGGGGATTTACTGAGTACACGTTGTTTTTGTACTCATGCTACACTTGTTGTGCATTTTCATTGCACAAGTACTTTCATAGTGACATGGCTGGTTCGGAGACTTAGGCGAGCTGCATCATCCGGAGGCGATCCGCAGCTGACAGAGTCTCCCTCATACTTTATTGTATTACATTATTTTAATTTCGTTGCCCAATTTGTATTCCGGACAGGCTTTGTGATGATTGTATAAGTTCTTAGAAACTGCTCATGTACTTGCGACACCGGGTTCTGGGGTGTGTCGGAATATATTTGCTAAAGTGTAGTACTCAAATCATTGCTTTAATTAACATATTATATTTAGCTAACATGTAATAAAGTGAAAGGAAATGGTTTTTCATAAATGTTAAATAGGATTTTATTTCGTCTAATTAATAATTTGGCTTGCCTGACAATGATGTCTGGCGCCATCACGACCTTAGGGATTTTTGGTCGTGACAACATGGTATCAGAGCACTAGGTTCCCTTAGGTCCCATGAGTCATGAGAAAGTCTAATAGAGTCTTGCGGATCGGTACGGAGACGTCTGTACTTATCTTCGAGAGGCTACAGGGCTGTTAGGAGTACTTCCCTTGTTGATTCCTCATCGTGAAATTTGATTCCCTTAAGGCTTATGCCTAAGTTTATTCTGACTCAATCCTACGCGTCGCGAAGCGCTTGCTATTAATCAGGAATTTGACGAATTGAAATGGTGCTATGATTGTAATCCGAGATGTTTCCATGTGTAATTGGTTGGGGGCTGTTGTTATGGCCCTGTAGAAGAATGGTATGTTGTTTCAACTCAGTAGCTCTGTTTCTGAGAGCTTTAAGGCTATACTCAGGTAGTGATGATGCTTGCGATTGGTTATCGTGTGATGTCGATATGATGATAGAATGCTTGCCCGTATGTTGGGGGTGATGAATGGTTTGAAGGGAGGTCTTCTCAAAGTGTGATTTCGAGATTTTGGTATTTTAGTTCCGGCGGAGGAAAGGCATTTGTGTATGAATGGTCCGGTTGGGGTTAATAAAGTAATAAGGCTTGGTGTCTTCAAGTGAGGTGGGATATGCACATGTGACGTGAACCCGTCGTCATTAATCGAATGGAATGTGTTATGTTTGTCGGTGCTTTGGTTTCTTCGGTTGCATGGGGTCAGAGTATTGAGAAAAAGTATTGAAGAATGCGGTTGGCAGAGAATGGTCCTGAAGTGAGGCTAGGCGGTGGCTCCACTTCTAGGAGGCCAGGTGTAAGAAGCGAAAGTCGAGCAGTCAAAAAGTGGAGGAGCGGCATCATAACTTGGAATTTGAAGATATTGTCGCGCATTTAATGGATGTCCATGAGGAGCGGACGGACTAGTAAAGTTGGTAAATGAAGAAGGGCGTAGGTTGGGGTATTAAAGTCCCAGAGAGCATGCATTTCAGCATCGTTGGAAGGTGTTCGCGGGTGATATCCACAGGTGGGTCATCTCCTGTGAATAGGGTAGTGGTAGCATGGTTTGCAGGTCTCAGTGAGGGGTTCTAGTGGCTATTCGATAGGAGGCGGAATGTGTGAATGATGCTAGAGAATTTGAGTATTTAGGGAGTTCTAGCAAGAGAATTTGGAAGAATTTGGACGAATTGGTTGAGCAAGATCGCGTTATCAAAGGAGAAAGGATCTCGGCAGGGTCTAGAGTGGTGCAAGGAGTAGCTTCGAGCTAAGTGGGGGAGCCCCACCATCTGTAGTTGGGTTGTAGGGTTTTCTTCTCATAGGATTGCGGATTGTCGGCGTGTTGGCAAGTTATTACAGTTAAGAGAAAGGAGTAAGATAGTGATTGTACGTGGGATTTGATGATTGTGTGCAAAAGTTGGCCCTGTTGGACCAAGGTTAGGCTTTGGAAGATTTAGAATTTTGCTTAAGGCATAGGTGAGTTGTTAGGATAGTGACTCGGTCACGTGTTTCATTGAAAAGGGTGTTCCTGTACTAGGAGAGACTTGGAGTTGATTATATTCGGGGCTAGTCAGAGTGGGAGACTCTCAATAGCGGTCCCAGTGAGTTCAAAAGTTAAGAATGCGGCGTTTAAGGGTTTCAGGCAGCAGTATGATCAAGAATAGAGCTTTTGCAGAGTAATTTCTGAGAAAAAGAAGGATGGTTGGAATGTTCTATGATATCTTTCCACGTGCAGGATAGTATTGGAGGAGTGAGAGAAATGAACTCCGGATTATAGAAAGACTATTAGGAGGGTATGAGACGGGTTGCGGGATTTAGGAAGCATATTCTCGTGAATCAAGGTCACTCAGGATGAGTGAGGGTTGAGTTTGCTATGAGTTGAAGGAAGTTACTATTATTCCTGAGGCAAATGAATATGATTAAAAGCAAATAGATTGATTAGCCATGGTTGAAATGGCACATTTACGGCAGTGATCGGTTCCTTTGATGTGATTAAGTTATGCAGGTGGTTTGTGCCGGTGTGTGCGAGGCTTGTCGGTCGTCGTAATGAAGTTCATGTGTGAGCATTCAAGTATTATGGCCTGTCAGGTGTAGGCGGATCCCGGAAGGGTTATGGTAGTATAGACTACTTAAGGATTTGCATGTTGGGTGATTGTGGGAATTCACTCGTGTGTTGAGATGATACTCTTGAATTGAGTTAAGTAAAAGGGTTCCATATGATGAAGTTTCACCCTATGGGTAGTTCAGAAGTTATGATGGAATTCTTGCGCTACCTCATATTTGCATGTTAGGTGTGGTAAGCAGTATGTAACTGGGAGTAAGAATCGTGATTGCGTTTCGGTGTTAATAAGGATGTCATGAGTTCGGATAAGCAAGAAAAAGTGATTTGAAAGTTCAGAGTAAGCTGGTGTTACCTTCAGTTTCACCTGAGATTGATATTCGGTGGAAGAGGCTTTGTACCCTGGTTTTTTTTTTGTCTTACAGCGTAGTATGGCCAGTGGTGGATTGTGGGGTGTTTTTCCCGGCTATGATGGTTGTTCTCGCGTATTATGAGAAAAAGTGGGTTAATGTGGACCCAGGTAAATCTATTAGCTTAGTTTGGTGCGAGAAAGGTAGACTCGTTGTTTGTGGATGGATTTAAATATGACTATGGGCTCCGTATGAGCCAGGCATGTTCATTTCAGTATAGCGCTCCTCAAGGAGGGGTGTTGGGATATCAGGTGATTGTTCCATCTTCGTCAAAGTCATGTGATATTATGATTGTGCCGTGTGAGTTGTGAAACGGCTTGATAATTTCTTGTGTGTTGAGGTCCCGCGTAGAGATGATGTTATGTGAGAAGGATGGCTCTTGAGATCCAGAGTGTATATATATCGCACCTCAGTTGTGCTTGAGTTTTGTAAGCATATGGATTTATCAGTCTCCCCAGGATGGTATTATGCACTTAGCGTGCTTATGATCGATATTCAGAAATTTATAATAGTGATCACTTTAGCTCCGTGTATATTTCCTTACGTGAATTTTATGTCATTTGGATCGGGTGGCACGCCGCCAAGGTTACGTTATTTGGATCGGGTGGCACGCCGCCACGGGCATGATATTTGGATCGGGTGGCATGCCGCCACAGTTATGTTATCAAGATAGGGTTGCACGCTGCAACAGTGTGATGATGAGTCAGGTTCCTATATTTATTTCCTTGTGTTTTACTTCCTATTTTCTGAGAGAAGTTCATATCAGTTGCATAAGTTGAATTGTCCATTCCTTAGTCATTTCTTACCTATCATGTCCGGGTTATGGCCTAGTGGCGCAATGTGGTATCATGTGAGGCTGTTGGCCATGTTTAAGGTGGTTTGTTGTCTGAGTAGTTCATACTGGGTGAGACAAGATTATCGGATCAAAGATCAGTGCGATAAATGTAACAATCCGATGAGTCATTTTGCATTATCGGACCCCGTTCCCCTAAATGAAACTTCCCATAGCGGCTTATTATGATTTATGACTTGCGGGGACTGGTGGTTCGGGATTCGGAAGTGTTTAGAGTGCTATAGTAACACTTGATTTCTTAAGGTTGGCCTTTAAGGCCAAGTTTGACTTGGTCAATATTATTAGTAAACGACCTCGAAATCGAGTTTTGACGGTTCCGGTAGCCTCGTATGATGATTTCGGACTTGGGCATATGTTCGGAATGGGTTTCTGATGACCCGGGAGCGTTTCGGCGCCCAATATTGAAATAAGAAGTTCCTTAAGTTCCTATTGTGGTTTGGGACGTGTTTTGTGTTATCGAGGTCCGAACGGAATTTCAAGATCGGGAATAGTTCCGTTATGTCATTTATGACTAGCCTGCAAAATTTGGTGTCATTCCAAGTAGTATAGGTCGGTTCGGCGCATTGTTAGCGAATTCTAGGACTTTAAGTTCAAAGTTTGATTCAATTTGGTTTTGGGGTCAAATTCTTAGTTTCGTTGTAGTTTTTCACGTTCCATGAATTCGAGCGAGTCTGTATCATGAATACAGACCTGCGGTGCCTTTGAACAGGGTCCCGAGGGGCTCGGGTAAGTTTCGAACCCCTCAGAGTTAAATGCAAAACACCAGAATTTCTGTGTCTTGTTTCCTTCTATGCGTTCGCGCTCTGCCACGTTCGCATAGAAGGATATGGGCGGGAGTGAAAATTTTCCCTATGTATTCGCATAGGTGCTCCGCGCTTGCATAGGGTAGGGCATTGGGCCAGACCATCTTAGCCTTTACTCAGTGTGTTCGCACCCCTCCCCCCCCCCCCCCCAGCCACGTTCGCGCAGGTCTAGCCTAGCTAGCCTCCGCGTTCGCGAAGACCTCTCTGCGTTCGCGAAGACCTCTCCGCGTTCGCGAAGACCTCTCCGCGTTCGCATAGAAGGCCTCCTCAGGCCTGGCCATTTGTTCATCGCGAACGCACTGCCCCTGATGCGTTCGTATAAAAGGGGCAGCTGGGCAGTGTGTTTTTATAACGAGATTTAATTCATTTCCCTCATCTTCTTCTTCTTCCTTGGGACGATTTTCAGCATTCAAGAGGGGAAAACGACCTAGTTATTGAAGGTAAGTAAATTCTACCCTAATATTAGTTTCATGCATGGATTACAAGCTAAATTAACTACCTAAATTAGTGAAAAATAAGGATTTGGGGTAGTAACCTAGGGCTTTGAAAATGTATAAAATTACTCGTGCATTGGTTATGAATTCAAAGAAAAATCATATATTAACGATCCTTAGGTTATAGGTGAGTGTTTCCTTCGAGAATTTTCGAAATCCGAGCATTCGGGCCCGTGGTTGGATTTTGGGATTTCTTCAAGAATGGTGAATTTGACTAAATAATAGGATAATTCCATGCTTTGAATATAAATTGATATATCTGTATAACATTTGGCTAGTTTCGAGTCCGTGGGTGTCGAGTTCGGAGTTTCGGGAGAATTCTTGACCCGGGGAGTAGTTGCGACGCGAGGTGAGTCTCCTTTCTATGCTTGTAAGGGGGAACTGTCCCCCTAGGTGATTTAAATGCTATATGTGATAATTGTGGGGGCTACGTACGTATAAAGTGACGAGAGCCCGTACGTAGAAGCTATTACTATTATGTCCGGGTAGTTAGGCCCACATCATGCCTTGTGTTTTTACTTGATATGAACTATATGCTTAATAAATTAAATGTTACATGTTTCTTACTTCCCTGAGGTCGTGCAAAATTGAGTAAGGAATTGTTCACTGAAAAGTAATTTAAAAAGAAAGAATAATGTGTATGCATGTGACCGCTTCGAAATTTACTTTCCGCAAGCGGGATGTGATTTTCACCCACTCTTATGGGAACGAGTCGTACGCCACGGCGGATTGAGAGATGCACTTTTTGTACGGGCTGATCGATCATCGGCAGTGCATCGAGAGGACTGAGGGATGCACTTGTGGTACGGGTCGTTCGATCCTCGGCAGTGCATAGATGTGCGTACTTTGTGGAGAGGTGCACTTATGGTTCGGGCCGTTAGACCCTCGGCAGTGCACGGACATGACTATCTTATGACTCCGGCCGGTTTTCCTTACCCTGCATGCGTATGATTTATTTGTTACTAAATTTATGGATATTGATTTGATAGATATTTGGGGGAAAGTGAAGTGGTAATTATTTTATTCATTCCCAGTACTTTCTTGGATTTCAGTACCTTACATATATATATTTGTTGATTCACTGCCTTTACATGCCTACCATTTCTATTATATTCTGTTAAATTATATCGTTGGACCTTAGTGAGTGTCATGTCAACCTCTCGTCACTACCTCTTCGAGGTTAGGCGGGATACTCACTGGGTACATATATGTTTATGTACTCATGCTACTCTTCTGTACTTAATTGTACAGGTTCTGAGGCTGGTGCACCTGGTTGTCGGACCGGAGCTTGACTTGATATTAGACGGACCTGACTTCACGTAAGCTGCTTTTCTCCTGGCGATCTCCGGCAGCACCATGGGGTTTTCTTTTGCTTATTTCCCGTCTATTTCCTTCAGACAGTGGGACTGTATATTATATCTTTTGTATATTTTGTTAGTATGCCCGTAGGACTTGTGACACTAGTTCTCGGCACACACGTGTTAGTTGTTATGGATTTCGGTTTTGTATATTTATTGGCTCACGCCTCTTCAGGACTGTTTTTGATTAAAACTAGCTATTTATCCTTGTCGAAACATGTTTTAAGTTTTAAAAATTGAGTATATTTTAGAGTGTTTAATCTAATAAGAAGGAACCTTTAGTAAATTGAGAGTCGGCTTGCCTGACCCCGCTGTTGGGCGCAGTCACGACCTAAATTAGGATTTTGGGTTGTAACAATAAGGTTATGTGAAGTGTATATTAAAGAATAAATACCATTATTTAGGTTTATAATGAAGTGATGATTCTAGTCAAGATGAGGTATTCAAGGATTTGTTAACTTTGCAGTTGGGTATGAATTTCTGCGCATCTCCTCCGTCGTGGTGGTATCGTTAGCATTATAGCAGGACATATGTATGTATCTTATAAGGTGCATTGAGAGCATCAAATTCGTAGAATTTTGGCTATTAAGGTTCAAGGAGCGTCATTGTGGTCAGATGATGGGTTATGCGGTGTATGGTGCTGATTCATCAAAGGTATGCGGTCATGTTCTGGACCTTCGTGTAGTAGTTGATACGGTGTTTATATGTTGGAAGTAGGCCTGACGAGGAATTTCAAGTGTTGGAACTAGGTTCTGAGCTTATTATATGGATAAAAGAAGAAATCTACAGATTTGATCAAGCTAATGTGCTCAATTGGGTTGTGGTAGCACGGGCAGGTGCTCGGGGTGTTAAACAGTGATTTCAGGTAATTCCATAGCAGTTCTTAGCACGGTCGAGGACGAACGACGATTTATGTGGGAGAGAATGTAACGATCCGACTGGGTTTTTTGGACTCTAGCGCGTCGTTCAGCGGTTTGAAGTCGTGAGTAGCTCCATTTCAGGTATTATGACTTGTAGGTGTGGTCGGAATTGAATTTCGGAAAGTTTTAGAGTTGATTTGGAAAGAAAATTCTTATTTTAGAAGCCTTAAGTTGGAAGAATCAACTAAGATTGGAATTTTGAGTAAACGACCTCCGAATCAGGATTTGAAAGTTTCTGCAGATTCGTATGATGATTTCCGACTTGAGCGTATGTCCGGATCGGGTTTTGGATACCCCGGGAGCGTTTCGATGCATATTGTGGAAGTCAGCATTTTTGAAGGAATTTCCTTAGTTTGGCCTGAAGCGCATTTCAGTGATGTTGATATCCATTTTGGATTCCGAGTCTGGGAATAGCTTAGTATGGTGATTCTGGAGTTGGGAGTGCGACCGGAAGAGAATTTGGATGTCCGTAGGTCATTTTGGAGTCATTTGGCTAAAGATAGAAATTTGAAGGTTTTTGAGAAATCCGACCGGAAGTGGAAACTTTGATATCAGTGTCGGAATGAGATTCCGAAAGTTGGAGCATGTCCGTAATGTCGAATATGACTTGTGTGCAAAATATGAGGTCAATCGTACGTGATTTGATAGGTTTCGGCGTCAGATGTTGAAGTTGGAATTTCAAAGTTCATAAAGTTTGAATTTTGGTGTGATTCGTGATTTTGGCAATTTTTTTATGCAATATGAAGCCTCGAACAAGTTCGTGGGATGTTATGGGACTGACTCGTGTGATTGGACGGGGTCCCGGGGGCCTCGGGTGTGTTTCGGGATGAGTTAGGACCATTTTTCCCTGTTTTGCTGCTACTGTCTTTTGGTGTATCTGGTGTGCTATGCGATTGCGGTCCCTTGTGTGATCACATAGAAGGAAATTCGAGGGCTGCTGGTTTTGGCTTGTGCGTTCGTGGAAAAGGGAGTGCAAACACGGAGGCTTGGGTTGTGATCCATACGCGAACGCGGGGTCAGGCGTGCGAACAAGTAGAGGAAATGAGGGTTGGGGGCCTTTGGCCTATGCGAACGCGGGGTGGGGAATGCGAACGTGGAGTGTTGGCTCGAGGATGCTATGTGAACGCATTCTTTGGTGTGCGAACGGAAGAGTAAGATCTTGTGCTTATATTTCTAGGCTTCTGATGCATGGCTAGAATTCATGGTTTTAAGCATTATGTACCTTACATTTTGTGTGCATTTGTGATAAAAATACACGTCATATGTCCATAATGGAGTCTATTACATGTGTAGGTGAATTGGAGATCGAAGCCGAGCTAAATGGATGCATAAACATCAAAAATACGCTCAAGAGTCGAAAAGGAGTGACCCGGGCTATAGCCGGGCGTTTGAGCCATAAAGCCTGGTCATACCAGGCTATAGCTGCGCGTTAGAGCACCAACGCCAGGCCTGCCCAGGCTATAGCTGGGCGTTTAGGGCTTAACGCCTGGGGTCTTTGGTCTGGTCCAATCCGAGTTTTGAAGATTTTAAGTGTTTCCCGGTGTGAATAGAAGTCTCCTACACGTTTAGGGTTTGTCCCAAACTTATAAATAGACCCAAAAACACAACTTTGAAGGGGAGATTTCACGAGGGGGATTTGACGTGGAGGAACACACACCACGCTTGAAGGAGGCTTCTACCTAGTTTTTCTTCTCTTCTCTTCCTTTAATTTCATAGTTTATTAGTTCTAGAGTTTTTGGGTGCTACATGAACGTTGTAGTTTGAAGCTTGAATTGTTCTTATTATTTTATTATATTGGTTTATTTATTCAATCTTGCGCTTAATTATNCCCTTCATGGGAGCGGATTTGCGGTTAGTATAGGAATATACCTAATCGCCTTGCTTGATTATTATATGGGAATTATTAATGCATTCTTGTTAATCCTAATTTCATAGGAATATAGGTGTTAAGTTTCTTGAATAGGCGAGTTGTACTTCGGGAGAAGGCTACAAGAAATATTAACCTCGTCAATCAATAAACCAGATAAATTAATTAGATGATTTAAGTGAAAAACTTAACAGGATTGTTTGCTAACCCATAGCTCTAGAATATCGGCTCTTATTGAATTCGTGTCTAATTTTGCCAATTTGTTTCGTTAATTTTATAGTTTACTATTCTAGATTAATTTTAGTTAAATATTCCTACTTTAGTATTCGCTTGAATAGATTAATTGTTTGGGTTTAATTTAGTTGATAGTTAATCACAAGTCCCTGTGGGTACGATATCTAGACTTACAATCCTATATTAGTTGTCGACCACGAATACTTGCGTGTGCGTTTGGGACCAACAAGTTTTTGGCACCGTTGCCGGGGACTTAGAAATCAACTATACTTGATTGGATTTTTAATTTTGTCTATTTAAGTTTTTATTTGTATCTTAGTTTAATATTTTATTATCTTTCTTGACATGGCATCATGGAATGATAATTGGTTGAATATTGGTTATTCTTATTATGACGATCCTTGTCCATATTGTGGAGGACCATACATGTGGCAATATTGTACATCTTAATCTAATGTATGGAATTTTTGTAATGTGTGTGGTTGTCAAGGTGGCCATTGGGATGGTTGTCCTAATTCTTATTATCCTTCTCAGAGCTTTTATTGTAATGTTTCTAATAATGTTAATGAGTTTGATAGGAGCAAGGAAGTGGAGGATATGGAAAGCGTGGCTCGTATTATGGACTTGATGAGACAAGCAGCGGAGCAACAGAACATGATAGCCGAGCAACAAGTTCTTGACACCTTAGCTATCAAAAGAATCTAGGCTAAAGTGGATGAATTAATGGCCAATTTCCAAGAAGAACCTCAACTCGACGAAGAGAGCGAGTTCCCACCAAAAGATAATTTTGAAGAAGCAGATATAATGAGCCAATCTGGGTTAGAGGAACAAGCTCAACTAATAAAATCTCATGAGTTTCTTCGTAATGGTCTTTAAAATATGAAAGAGCAACTGATAGAAGGAAGAACTGAGCTCAGGCAAGAGATAGACCAATTTGGCTCAGATATCCATGACCTGCAAGCACAATTGAATAAAAAGGTTGAGGTGTCTGATGCCCTACCATCAATATTTGTGGATATTGGCCAGCTTGTGGAGCGAAAAGAGGAAATCCAAATATTCGACCAAATTATTAATGATATCAAGGTTGATGAAGAGTATAAAATCGAGGATGTCAAAAATAATGCAGTTTTTGAATTGGAGCGTATTGGACCTCATTCTAAACACTTTTAAACATTCTGTTTGGTTGGTGACATGGGAATTGATCCACTCGAGCATATAGAGTAGTCAATGGATGAGGAACAAAGTGTTTATATTCTGAAATTTGTGATGCCAAGGACACAAAATGACATCCCTCACCTAAGGGCCAAGAAGTGCAAGATGCGATACCTATTGTTTGGTTCCTTCATTTTTACACCACCACCCCATGAACGTGATAGCAAAATTGATGCAAAATTGGGGACCCAATTCATATCCTCAAAGTGGAAGGAGAAGTGGTGAAGTAGCAGAGTCGTGCCACGACTATAAATAAGGCGCTTGTTGGGAGGCAACCCAGTCTGTATATCTTTTCATTATTTTCTTAGTGTCAGTTTTATGTTGTTTTTATTTTTCAGAGTAGGCGAAGTCTGAGTACCCAAAAGTAGAAGCTTAGAGCATGTTTGAGCTTAATTGTGGGGTCATCACGATTCTAAAGATTGAGAATCATGTTCGAGCTAGGCCCGAGAGGGTCTCAGAGAGTATTTCTCACCCTTATTTTAATGTTTTTCCTTGTGATCATGCATCGAGGACTATGCATAACATAAGTGTGAGGTGTGAAACTAGTTTCTGAGGTCTAATTGTATAATTTGTTGTTTTTTTAGAAAAATCTCGGATTTTTCCCAACAATGGATCTGTTGGACAACTTGAGGGATAAAGTCCGATTTAAAAACTCCAAAAAGAATTTTTTTTATTTTTTAGGATAGTTAGGTAGTATCCCTTGGTTTTTCTTTACCGGTTATTTTCCAAGGGTGTAACTTGAACCGGACACTTTAAATTATTTTTGTTTTTTTTTTGGAGTGGTTAGGAAGGAACTGAGTTACTCTTAGAAATACCCTATGACATGTTTGATGCCGGCATATCAGGTTATGACATACATGCTTCTTTCCCTTATATTTGGTTTGACATGTGATGCCTGAGTAAAAATAAATAGCCTATTTTGTGACGCCTTAGCTCAGTTGTTTGACTTGTATGCTACATAGTGTAATATTGCTTAATTCTCTCAATTTTGTGTGCTTGCTTGACTTGAGAGTTGAATAAAACCGTTGTGATTGAGTCATGTGCAATGTGTGAGTGAGGTTTAGTGATTTTCTATGCTATCCTGTGTAGTCTAGAACTTGCCCCGCGTGTTAATCGAAGCGAAATTGTAGGTTATGCTAGTCTAGGAGATGACGTAGGCATTCTCTTGCTTGATCATGGATGTGCTTGTCACATAAGAAGTACATTTTCCATTGCTATCCCGTTGATCCTTTAGACCTTTTCTTTGGTACCCACATTACAAGTCGTACCCCTATGTTGTTCTTAAATTGAGATTTTTGCACCTTTTCCTTCTAAGGCACTTAGTCACTAAAAGAAGTAAGGTGAGATTTTTGCAAATTTTCCTCCTAAGGCACTTAGTCACTAAAAGAAGTAAGGTGAGATATTGGGGATTAACTTTTGTCACTGGCCATTGAATTTTCATGTATGGAGTGTG
>ML360541.1:68799-87834 GCA_005239505.1 Nicotiana paniculata
CTAAAAGAAGTAAGGTGAGATATTGGGGATTAACTTTTGAGTGGAGTCATGGAAAGGCCTGTTAGTGCACTAAAAATTGTATTGAAAAGTCACTAACCATTGAATCTTCATGTATGGAGTGTGTGTAGGAAAGAAATAAAAAAATGATAATAAAAGTATGTACAAAAAGATACACACCTCCAAATTTTATTAATTTGTGCTAGTGAAAACATAGAAGTGCTAAATTAAAAAAGGGCTATGTTGAATATGAATTGTGGCAAGAGAATTTGTTGAGAAGAATATGTGTTGAGTTGTGAAGATAGTGTATTGAAGTGCTTAGGAGGGTTAGTCACTATTCCTAAAGATATCCTACCCCTCCCTTAGCCTACATTACAACCTTAAAAGTCCTAATTGATCCTAGATTGGCTAACTTGAATTAGTGGAGATCTACACTACGGGCAAGCTTATGGTACGACCACGGGATGCATATGAATTCTTTGTGAGAGTGAGTGAATTTGTTCAATTGTGTGATGTCCTTAAATAATGTTCAAAAGCATATTTGAATGTGTGGACTAGTTATATTCACTCTTTTGTTGTTGGTGAGGGCACATGATCTTATGAACGATTGGTAATGTTGTAAACTTTCTTGTTGAGTAGGTGCGTGAATTGAGAGGGCTTAGTGGTTCCAAGTTGACTCTTGAGGTTGGGTGGTCGAAATTAGGTTATTGGTATGATTGATTAAATTGTTATACTTGGGCATGTTTAAACAAGGGGAAGAATGTGAAATTTTGTATGTCCATACTCGATTGCCGGTATCGATCATATTTAAGGGGTAATGTGTGTGATTGAAAAGTAAAATACTCCTTGATAATGAAATGTGTACGTGTTGAATGGTAGTAGATTGTCCCATTGCTCGAGGACGAGCAAGAATCTAAGTGTGGGGTGTTAATGCGTGGCTAGAATTCATGGTTTTAAGCATACACGTCATATGTGCATAATGGAGTCTATTTCATGTGTAGGTGAATTGGAGATGGAAGCCGAGCTAAATGGATGCATAAACATAAAAAATACGCTCAAGAGTCGAAAAGGAGTGACCTGGGCTATAGTCAGGCGTTAGAGACATAAAGCCTGGTCATACCAGGTTATAGCTGGGCGTTAGAGACCTAACACCAGGCCTGCCCAGGCTATAGCTGGGCGTTTGGGGCTTAACGCCTGGGGTCTTTGGTCCGTCCAATCCGAGCTTTGAATGTTTTAAGTGTTTTCCGGTGTGAATAGAAGTCTCCTACACGTTTAGGGTTTGTCCCAAACTTATAAATACCCAAAAACACAACTTTGAAGGGGAGATTTCATGAGGGGGATTTGACGTGGAGGAACACACACCACGCTTGAAGGAGGCTTCTACCTAGTTTTTCTTCTCTTCTCTTCCTTTAATTTCATAGTTTATTAGTTCTAGAGTTTTTGTGTGCTACATGAATGTTGTAGTTTGAAGCTTGAATTGTTCTTATTATTTTATCATATTGGTTTATTTATTCAATCTTGCGCTTAATTATTTTATTGCTTGATCACCAATTGAATACTATCTACGAATCTAGGATTGAACGTCGGAGAGGGAATTCTAGATTGTATATAAGATTGGGTAGAGCAATATCTTAACCCTTAAGGGGAGCGGATTTGCGGTTAGGATAGGAATATACCTAATCCCCTTGCTTGGTTATTATATGGGAATTATTAATGCGTTCTTCTTAATCCTAATTTCATAGGAATATAGGCGTTAGGTTAGCTTGAATAGGCGAGTTGTACTTCGGGAGAAGGCTACGAGCAATATTAACCTCGTCAATCAATAAACCAGATAAATTACTTAGACGATTTAAGTGGAAAGCTCAACAGGATTGTTTGCTAACCCATAGCTCTAGAATATCGGCTCTTATTGAATTCGTGTCTAATTTCTCCAATTTGTTTCGTTAATTTTATAGTTTACTATTCTAGATTAATTTTAGTTAAATATTCATACTTTATTATTCGCTTGAATAGATTAATTGTTTGGGTTTAATTTAGTTGATAGTTAATCACAAGTCCCTGTGGGTACGATATCTGGACTTACAATCATATATTACTTGTCGACCACGTATACTTGCGTGTGCGTTTGGGACCAACAGCTTCGCGAACGCGATGGAGCAGGTGTGTTCGCGAAGAAGGAGGGGCAGCAGCCTGGGCAGATTGTTTAAAAGCGTGGAGTTAGTTCATTTCACCCATTTTCTCATGGTTTAGACGGTTTTTAGGAGCTTCAAGAGGGGTTTTTCACCAAGCATCACTAGGTAAGTAAATTCCTCCCGTTTTTTAGTTAAACACAAGATTATTTGCATGGATTAGACATGGAAACTGGTATGAAATTTGGAAAATATTGAAGAAACCTAGAAAATAATAATTTGGATTTTTAGCCATGAATTTGAGCATGGAATTTAGAGTAAATCATATATTTGAATTAGTAAGTCTACGGGTATGATTTATCGTCGAGAAATTTTGGATTCTGGGCACGTGGGCCCGAGGGTATTTTGGTCATTTCACTGAGCAGAGTTGGGAAATTATATAATTTAGAATTTTTGCAAGTATTAGAATATATTTTCATTGGTTTGTCGTTGTTTGGATAGTTTCGTAGCGTTGTGCAACGATTTGAATCGTCGGAAGGGCTTGGAGGCCATTTATAGAATTTCAGAGCGAGGTAAGTCTCCTTTCTAACTTTGTGAGGGGGAATTGTCCCCCTAGGTTAATTATTTGAATATATTCTATTATCTTCGGGGGCTACATACGCACGAGGTGACGGGAGTCCGTGCGTAGCTACTATTATGCCTTGTCCGGGTAGTCTAGGACCCACTAGCATGCCTTACATGCTGTACCTGTGATCCTGGTTGTAATATTAAACTGTTAATATAATCGAAATCGTATTTGAATATCTGAAGAAGACTAGAGTTCATTTTCTTAATTATCTAGAAAGAAAATTGATTCCTCTGTGGATAATTGTGTACCGGATAGGGTTATATTATGGAAATATCATTAAACTTGGCAAATGAGTTTCAAAACAAAGATTTAAGAGCTATATTTCATGTCCCTTAAAAAGAATTTTACCATTTTCCTGAGAAAAATTGCTTTCTTGATAAAATAGGGACTTATTGTGTGGACATGTGTAACTTCGGGTGCCTGAGTCGCATTTATGATTAGCGAGCATGATGACCCTGTATTTGTGTGTATTCATATGAGCACATGAGTCGCAGGTATGATTCGCGAGCAGGCTAGCCGTATTATTTTATGTATAATCGTGTCGCATGATCGATTCGTGAGTGGGGCAGATAGATGCATCCATGGTTCGAGCCGTTCGACTCTCGAAAGTGCACAATTTATTATTGTTGGTCCGCGCCGTTCGACCCTCCGCATTGCTTGCGCATGATATTTACTGTGTAGTTGCTATGATTTGTGCCTGATAACTGGCCTGAAATTTTAAGTTGTCAACTGAAATGACAGAGATTTAAAGTTATTAAATATTTTTTGAAGAAGTTGTTCCTTCCCGTTGGTTAAATTGTTATTTGATTAAATCACCCCAGATGATTAATTGTTATTAATATGATAAAGAATTAAAGTGTTAAATGTGGAACGAGCTGATAATAATTTTTCCTGATTTTAATAAATTGCTTATGATACTCATGCTTAGTGTCTCACTTGAATATTCTAAATTGACTTTTAGCAAGTGTATAATTTTACTCTCGTCACTACCTCTCTGAGGTTAGGCGGGCGACTTACTGAGTGCACGTTGTTTTTGTACTCATGCTACACTTGCTGTGCATTTTCATTGCACAGGTACTTTCATAGTGACATGGCTGGTTCGGAGACTTAGGCGAGCTGCATCATCCGGAGGCGATCCGCAAGTGACAGAGTCTCCCTCGGACTATATTGTATTACATTATTTTAATTTCCTTGTCCAATTATTATTCCCGACAGGCTTTGTGATGATTGTATAAGTTCTTAGAAATTGTTCATGTACTTGTGACACCGGGTTCTGGGGTGTGTTGGGATATATTTTCTAAAGTGTAGTACTTAAACCATTGTTTTAATTAACATATTTTATTTAGCTAACATGTAATAAAGTGAAAGGAAATGGTTTTTCATAAATGTTAAACAGGAATTTATTTCGTCTAATTAATAATTTGGCTTGTCTGACAATGATGTCCGACGCCATCACGACCTTAGGGATTTTTGGTCGTGACAAAGGCGTCATAGTTTGAAAACATCGTCCTCATAGCCAGAAGACACCATGCCATGGTATGAGGATCTCTTAATCTTGCACATCATTATTCAAAGGCGTCATGGTTCATAGGAACGATCTTCATAGCCCGAAAACATCATTTCATGGCCTGCGAATCCTTTACCGCATAATTCATGGCCCGGGACATCATGGTCTAAGGACTTCATCCTCACCGTCCAAAGACGATCTCCATGGTCCAAACGGAATTTTCATCATGTTTAAATTTATGCGATAATCTATATGTATGCATCGTATCTTGAGTTTGCAGGTAATCTGGGGGGTAATCCTTCTCATAACGGGAGCAATCTTATCTCCAGTTTCCATTCAACGTTCATATCCTTCAATTATTTCAAACGCAACCGATCACCATCTGTTACCCATTCTCATTTGATACCCGCTCAAATATCTGTAACCATTCTCAATTTGTCCAATCTAGAATATTCAGTCCGTTCTTTCAATAATTCCATCGATTTATTCCACCGTCGGATCCAGAACTACATATGGCTTGATTCCTATAAAACCAGGGATATGTAGGAAGCTCAGAGTCCAGAGTGCGGCATATGTTTTTCAAATCAAACCATTCGGTCAAAATCGGTCATCATTTCTTTACCCGACAACTCTTTCATTCTTTCCGGGTAAAGAGGGGCAGCTGTTGATACCCAATTTTTTCCTCATATTTTTAAAACATAGTATATATATATATATATATATATATATACTTTCAAAATTGTGCACATGCATCATCCTTTGATTTACAAGCATGAACAAGCATTTTTTCATAACTTTCTATAGTTTTTGAAAGCTTTAAATCAATTTATTTCTGTATTTTTATTATATAAATACCCATTAATTACCTTAAAAATTATTTTATGATGATTCTATCATCTAAAATCATCATTTACACCCATATTAGGTCTTAAATATTTTTAGTACATTTTTTATAATTACATTTGCATTTTAAAGGCTAAAATTGCACATTTTGCAATAATAGCATGTATGTACTTATAATTACTTTATTTATGCAAAAAATAACCTTGTTATATCTTTATAATGTTAAATAACTGTTTTTTTTATGCACAAATAATATTTTGTTATTTATCTATTATTTTTTACAAATTATTTATTGGTTAAATTTGGGTATTTAGAATCTGGCCCCAATTTTAATTGATTTCGGCCCTAATACTACCCAAACCAACCCAATTCACCCAAGCCCAATACCTAAGCCCAATACCCTTACCCACATCATTAAAAGAGACCCAGTCCGCTTAAATCCCAACCGTTGATCATTTTTTATCAACGACTCATAAACAGTCACCCCCTTTCCGTATATCTCCACACCCCAAACTCTAACCTTCATTTCCCAGATCCGCCGCCCTTATTTCCCCTCCTCTAATGAACCATTCCGCTACCTCACTCAAATCTTCCCAAATCCCATTCCTAATGGGATTCTTTCCCTATTCCCTTACCATCGGTGTTTTTCCCTTATTTGGTGCTATGTTACGAAGTAACGTAGGTACTTTCCTAAACATGGCAAGTAAATCACTTTGATTCTGTCCAAATCTATAATTGCCTCTTGAATCTGGACAACCTTGAGTCCAAACGTGTTATTTTCTCTCATATCTCGATGATTCGCACTAAACCCTAAATGGTTAGGGTTCCAGATTCTCTTTGATTCGAACCTAAACTAGTTCAAACTCTGATTTTTAGCATTTTTCTGTCTATGTTCACTCTATTACTTGTGAATCTGCTTATTTTTGTTGATTCCCTACACTTACCTAAATTTAGGGTTTCAAACCCTTTTAGTTGAACCAAATCTGGTTCGATTTTAGGTTTCCTTTTGAATAATCTCCTATCTATGTCTATTCTTATTCTAACACATGATTCTTTGCAATTATTTTTTTGCTGATTTTTGTATTTACCTAAATTAGGGTTTCAGACCCTTTTACTTGAACCAAATCTGGTTCGATTCAGTATTCCTTTTTTTCTAAATAATCTCTTGTCTATGTTCATTATATGCCTTATGTGATTATTTACCTTATTTTCTACTGATTTTGTGTATCTTCACCTAAAATTTAGGGTTCAATTTACTGATTTAAGTACTTGCCTTTAGTATTTAAATTAAACTAATTCATGTTCTCTAATATCAGCACTATTTAAACCCCTCCCCACTCCCCTTGGAAAAAGGAGATTCAAATTTAGAAAACCTTTTCACTACTCTAAGCAAAAGTTGTGTACTCTTACTCTATTGAGCAATCTTATTCTGTGTTTTGATTCATGCCCGGCTGAAAACTAAGGCCAGAAATCTTCAAGTTTAGCTTCCGTTTGGTGATATTTGTTATACTGTTGGATTCCTTTCTTCCCTGTTTCATCTTAACTGGTGATTCATTGAATCCTCTGCCATTTTATTATGATTATTTGCTCAATGTGTTACTACTATTAGACCATGTTATCCTAAATGCTATTACTTGTAGTTAAGACATGTCGAACTTAGTTTGAATTGATTAATGAAATCTGCCTAACTCTGTGTTATTGAGGACCATATTTTAGAGTTAAGTTTGTTATAATCATGCTGCCATACCTTTCCCTAAAGACTGGTTAGCCATGTATTGATGTGTGCCTTAACATATTTATAAGTTTGTTTGTTGAACCTGTTATAATATGGCATGTTTGGTTCTGTTCTTACTATATTATGATGCTTCTAATAATTGTCTTAATCAGTTCATGACCTACTTCTAATCAATGTGTTCCTTTTAAATGACTTAGTCTGATCTAAAATCTCTATTATCATTATGAATTTGCTTATGAAGTAGCCCTACTAGCATGTGACCGATTGTTAATTCATCAAACTAGATTAAGTATGCTTAGGTTCAAACATGTTTGCTATTTTGTACATGTTCTATATGTGATTATGTCCTTAAGTGAATTCCCTAATCCATTATACTCCCTCCTATTCCTTTACTATCTGATCCTTCTGAATCCCCATCCTTAGCTGGCTGAAAGCCAAAGTTATTTAGGTTATGTCATCTGGCCTCCCTAGTGTGAGCACTGATCAGGATTCATGTGAGATCCTTGTGAACTCTGACACACTAGGATTTGGTCCCTAGTCTTCCTTGAACTATTTATGATTAATTTCTCTAGTGTGAGCACTACCCTGGGTTCTTGAAGCCCTTGGGAACTCTGACACACTAGAGATTTAGGTTCTATATGCTTGTCCTTGAAATATGGGTGAATCACTCACCACTAGTTATTGTGTATCTATGAACATAGACTTTTGGAGCTACTGTGAGTTGAAGGTTTGGCATGTACAAGTGTATTTGGTCCTACTGTAGGCTCCTTATAGTTTTACTTATTTTTTAATTCATTAATTAAATTTCAGTCTGTAATAATTATTTGTAATGACAATTCTAGGGTATTAGTAAAATGGAAAGGGTTCTTATTTTATATTTTCTATGAAGTGGGGTAGAAATCTTGCCTATAGGGTTAAGGCTATGTTGTTGAATGTTATATGTTAGAATCATGCCTCTAGGTGTCTTATTGTGTTCAGTCATTATGTGCCAGCAACCATGTCCATAGGCTCAATGTTTGGTTCAATTATGTTCTATTACAGACCATGCCTAATATGATGCAATATGTGTATGAATTCCTACTTGCATACTGTTTCGTTCATATATAGAAATCATGTCCATAGGATTTAAAACTGTTCAGATTATAGAAATCATGCCTATAGGATCTAAAACCATATCAATTTATAGAATGCCCTCCTGAATCTATTTAATTGTTATTTATGCTTGTTCATTGTGTTGTTATCTTACTAGAAAGCATGCCTATAGTATTAAAACGAATAATTCTGGGTTTGCTTCTGTGACTAGTCATTGTTTACTATCGCATAAAAACACCTAGATACCATGGCGGTAGGCTTAATCACAGGCAAACTTTGTAGGTTCTAATAATCGCATTAAGAAACTAATTTTTCATCACGTAGATATCCTGCCTATAGGATTCTGTAATTACTAAAGCATGTTAATGTTAATTAGTTTGCGTGCATTTCCTGTTTAGATGCGGAGGCCAATTTGAGCCCATACATGTTTCTAGTTGAAAGTCCTAACTGTTTTTGTATGTCGCCTAGTTTTCTCCTTTTGAGAAACCTAAGTTAAGGTCTAGAACCATCCTCAAATAGAGGTCCAAATGCCTCCTGGTCCATAGGTATGTGATGAGTAATGCACGCATAGGGTACGACTTAGAATTGACTAGAGCGCTTTAGGTAAATAACTTGAAGATAGTAATTGGGTAGCAAGCGATGGTAGTATGTGCCCGCTGAATAATATGAGTAACACGCCGTCTTGAGGGAGTTATGAAGTATTATTTATGTTGCACGGGGTGATCCTTTAGGCTAAAAAACATAGGACCCCCCCCCCCNCGATCATTGGTGACGCAAAATAGTAAACTCGAGTCATTTGCAAATAGGTGCCCTGGCGCACCTTAATCCGTTAGGTGGCAACTCTCTTTTTTAATAACCATTCCTCTTAAAAGAGTTTTCAATGTTGAAACCGTATTTCGCGAGACAAAGGGGCAAGAAAATTAATCCAGCCTGGGCTAAGGTGCAGAACATGCTCATAAACTGGGCTAGATTCTCCTTGAGGGTTGGTGCAGAAATAGGTACCTCAGGTGCCTGCCCTCCAGCTGGAGCTACTGGGGCTCCACTGTCGCAGCTCATGCGGGTGCTCTGGATGCGCCGTATGGACGTCCTTGGCCTCCCGTGGCTCTAGCAACGGGCGTGGAAGCTTGTTCATCAGATCCGCATGTATGTGTCCTCACCATCTGTGAGAGAATAGAAGACAAAAGTTTAGAATTTTGAAGTCAACAATTTTGCACGACAAGAAATCAAAGAAGTGTAATTTTCTCCTAATAGTTCTATAGCCTCCCGAAGATAAGTACAGACGTCTCTGTACAGATCCGCGAGACTCTAATAAAAACTTACTTGTAACTCACGACACCTATGAACCTAGAGCTTTGATACTAACTTGTCATGACCCGAATCTCCCTCCGTAAGATGTCGTGATAGCACTCACAGCGAATTTAACAGAAAGAACTCACAGAGAAATAACAACACAGCATAATGAGATAAACAACAGGGGCGCTCCCGAGATAATGTCTCGTAGTCCCAAAAGTAAATACTCAATAGGAGATCTCCCAAGACACCGTTTCGTAGTCCCAAAAGTAAATATGCAAGGAGATCTCCCGAGGTACCGCCTCGTATTCTCAAAAGTAAATGTGCAGGGGGATCTCCCAAGGTATTGCTGCATAGTCCCACAAATAAATGTGCAGGGGGATCTCCCGAGGTACCGCCTCGTAGTCCCAAAAGTAAGCACACAGCTCAATCAGAGTAAAAAGCAATAAACATCAAGAATTCTACAGCTAAGGTTGATAAAAATCAAGTAAAGGTGGGAACTCAACTAAACATGCTGCACAGATTTCAAATAAGCATATAAGGCACGTACACATGCAAAATTAGACTAAATAGGATAACAACACATGCTGGTAAAACTCAATTAAGATGTAACTGGATACTACAACAATTAGTATGTGTATACACTTGTCACCTCGCGTACACAGCTCACATATCACAGAAGTATCACAACAGTACCAAATCCTAAAGGGATTTCCCCCACAAAAGGTTAGGCAAGCCACTTAGCTCGAACCAAGCTCAATCAATCAATAAGAATGCCCTTTCCTCGATTATCCAACTCCGAATGGCCCAAATCTATCAAAAACAATTACATACCATAAATACAACTATAATAGACTAATCTAATTAATTAAATCAAGACTTTAACAAGAATTTCGAAAAATCGCCCCAAAAATGACCTGGGCGCATGTCTCACAATCGGGTAAAAGTCACAAAATACGAACACCCATTCAACCATGAGTTCACTCGTACCAAAATTACTCAAATCTGATATCGAAATCCTGATCAAAACTCAAATTTTTTGGTTGAAGAACCTTCCCACTTGTTCCCCAAAATTCTCAACCCAAATCCTTAATTAAATGATGAAATCAACTATAGATTAGTGGAATATAACCATAAATAAGTTAAGAATCATTACCCAATAGCTTCCTCTAAAAATACTTCAAATAATCTCCCAAATACGAGCTCTCAAAGTCCCAAAATGAAAATGGAATAAAACCCTCCAGTCACACCTACGACGCCACAACCGCGGAAATTCCATCACAGGTGCAGATTCCTCTTAAAGTCAAAATTTGGCTTCTGAGTACCAGGACTCACACATAAGGGCCCGCTTCTACGGAGGACCTTCCGCTTATCCAACCCTTCCCCAGGCCGCCCCTTTCCGCTTCTACGGTCGCTTCTTTGTATTTGTTGATGCGCAAATACCGCTCCCTATTCGCACCTGCATCTTCAGCTGGGCCAAGCCATCCTTGCACTTGTGACCACACTCTCGCTTCTGCGAGTCCGCACCAACGTCCAACCCCACCACAGGGGCGGTGACACCAGAACAGTAGTGCTTCATCAATTCTTCCAACTCCCAATTTGGTCTGTTAACCACCCGGAATCCACCTGAGGCCCCCAGGACCTCAACCAAATACACCAACAAGTCCTAAAACTCCCTACAAACTTAGTCGAGTCCTCAAATCACATCAAACAACGCTAAAACATGAATCACTCTCCAATTTAGGGACTAAGTGTCCCAAATCACTTAAGCTTCCGTTTTAGGGACTACGTGCCCCAAATCACTCCGAAACCACAAGAAACACCTCCCTACAAGTTGGTCCGATCCGATTTCCTCCTCTATTTGAGGATATGAAAATGGTCGATGCAATAATAATATCCAACAGTGTGGGGGTCAAATTCCACTAGGAGCTATGTGAATGGGTGCTAGCAGTATATATCTTAGTGCGTGAAATTGTATATCTTAATTAGCACTTCCGGAATATTGCGTTTTGTTTAAAAATCTAACTTAAACTATTATTGCGATTTTAAGAACGAAACTAGGAAATTGTTTTTGGTCGCTTTTCAAATGATAAAAAGGCCTAGGGCTATGACCTTCACCTAGGTGCTCGCTTAATGGGTTGTAAGCCTTAAAGCTTTTTTTATTAGTCGGGTGTACTATAGCTATCAACACTCAAATACCCACTCAATACCTCTCGGTCAGAGAGATATTTTGCCCAATTTGGCTTTCTCAAGTCCAAAGGGATATTGAACAAAGCAGTTGATAATAAGCTCAAGTCGGGTTTTACTATCTCTAGGTTCAACCCTTTAATTGGGCTTATCAATCTCTCGATTGACCTAATTTCTTGCTGGACAAGTTTTTCTAAACTAAGTCTCTCTTTATCAAGTAGACACCAAGTCAAATAGTCATGAAATAATGTTTGCAATTATTAATTCTTCAAGTATGACTGCGACCGCGTAGCTGATCTTCTGCGGAAGCAAAATAATTGTGCGGTCCGCACTTCTATTAAATCTTGAATGCAGGTTCTTTGAAATTTTTGCTCTTGCCCAGGTTCGGCAGCCGCACATTTCATGTGAGGACCACACTTTGCACTTGTCTGTGATGGGATTTACTTCACAATCTGCGATCGTAGATGATAATCTGCAGTCCGCACTTTTGAGATTTTGTGCCTATTTTTGTCCTTAGTTCATCCTTCTAGAGTTGGATTTCATCGTTGGGGCTCATTTTCCACTATTCCTTCAATTAAGCATAATTCATGTGTTTTTAGGAACACAATTAAACGCTTTTGGACAGCAAAAATGTGCTAATAAGTAGTAAAAATTAACTCCCCCAAACTTAAGTTTTTTTTGTCCTCAAGCAATTAAGGTATATTCCCACCTCCACAAGTTAAGAGTTATTCCATCTAATCAAAAATGCACTAATCACACATCAATTGGGACCAACAACTACCCACAACACTTATGAATTATTAATAAGGCAATGGATTGAACATTTAAACACAAATAGTTCTAATTTGACTCTTGAGCATCAAGAGTTGACTTAATTCATCAAGGAAGTTCGCTCTTTCATGTAGGTCATTGTGGATTCTAAACTCCTCCTCCTCTAATCTCCGTTTGCATATCTCACTTAAATATGTAGCACTCAATTCAAACATTTGCGTAAGGTTTGCTCATCTCTCTCAAAAGAATGTCACAAGTACCGCTTTAAGTACTATAGGCTTGACCCTCTTGTAAATAACCACTAATGTAAGTTCACTCGGCTTGAAATCACGTAATGATTTCGTAATGCAATGAAGGCTTTTGGACTAAGGTTGGATATGATATGATATAACGGGTTCATTTTTCCTTAAGCACTCCATTTTATGTTATCAGCTCATGCTTTGCCAACTTTTTGAGGAATTTTCTTTTCTATGGGGGGTTCAGAGAGACTTAGCATCACTCTTTCTTGGTCATGATATCAATTTCCTCCTTCTTTGTTCCTCCATGCTTTGCATCGCTACTATTCTTTGAAATCCCTTCAACTTTTCAACTTATTCACTTTCCTTTTGCATTTTTCTTTTTGTTCTTCTTTCTTTTTTCTTGCCTTTCCTTATCTTCATTTATTTTCTCTTTTTGTGCCTTGATACCTTTTTCAAACTCCTCGTCTTTCCCCCAAACTTATGTTTTTAGCCAATTGTTTCACAAGAGTGTTAAGGAAAGCTCGGGTGCCAAGAGAGGATCACGACAGAACGGGTAAAGGCTTGTAACATGGTGATCAAATGAGAAAGGTCTTAGACTCAAATGGGTTGACTAGGGATAACAATATTGGTGGGCTATGGAAAATTTCAAGCCGGTCATGCTGAGCCTACAATCACTTCTCAAGCCAAGCAAAACTTAAACTTTTGCCTAGAAACACATTCACGGCAAGTTCTAGAACATTTGCACGGGTACTTGGACTTGAAACAAAAACATCTCATCACTGACGTAGCTGGATCGTTAAAAAACATAGAGTCAAGGTCCCACAACGACCATATTCAAGATTGAAAATCACTATGTCTCGACTAAACCACTCGATGATTTCCTAATTCAACACAAGAGTCACAAGATCACTAACTAGAGCTATGTCTTTCCAAAAAAAACTTGTTTTTAACCATAAGCATGGAGTTAAATGTGTTGGTACCAAGTGAAGCATGTTTGACTCTTAGAGCTTGACTTAATTAGCTCTTTTGATTCATTACTACTACTATTCTTACCTAAACACCAAAAATGGACTTTATCCCTTAAGAAGGTTGTCATGCCATCCATCATTGGGGAGAGTCACCCGGTTCACACAAAAGGTAACTTTGGAAAGAATCGTGGCATTAAGAAAATCAAAGGCTTATTGGTCACTAAAAACATTAAAAGAAAAAGTTACAAAATTAAAAGAAGTTACAAGATTAAACATAGACTAACAAGAAAACAGAATAAAAAAGCTAAAAATCAAACAACTGAAAGCATAACAAATATACATAATGAGAGAGGAAAAGAGAGAACATATACATACAGAATAAAGAGAAAGAATAAAATGTTGTCAGTTATTACAAACCAAATGTCTAAAAGTCATCCATATACCAAATAAACTCCACCCCCTCGAATAAGAATAAGCATTGTCCCCTATGCTTAGCAAAACAAGAATAAAGAAGGGTAAGAGTGAAAAAGGACTCCCTATGTGGCCTTGGACATCTCTGTGTCCATAACACCATCATCGCCCTCAGTCTCCTCTAACTGGATCTCATTATCATCATCTCTGGGATTGACTGGGTTGGTGAACATCTGGCACGCTACCTCAGTAGTTTCGACAGCCAGGTCTAGCTCCTCAGACTGGCCAGCTGGTGACACTGGAACAGATGGTGCTGCTGGAGCTGCTGGTGATGGTGGGTCTGACCCTATGAGCAAATTGAGTGGAAGATCACCAGCTGCTGCTATCTTGTTCACCTCTTTCCTCATCCTGTCAACTGATTTCATGGACGCCTGGGATTTCCTCATTTTTTTTACCTGCTTCCCCAGCTCCTTAATCACCGCTCCATGTGCTACCAAGGTGTTCATGATGGTGGTTTGGTTTTCCAAGAGCTTTTTCAATTTGTCCTTGACTGTCGGAGACATCTGGAGTGCCGGGGTGGATGATTGTGCTGAAACAATACTAAATATGTCAGTCAGCTTTGTTGTGGCTTTCTACATCCAGTTGTTAAGGCTCGCTAGTGTTTGGGACACTCCTAGTGCAGATAGTGGATGAGTGGGCATGGGCACCGGCTTCAAAACCTGAAGAAAAAGGTGGAGGCATGGTTGTTGCACTATTAGAAGGATCTTGTAAAGTAGATAGCATGTCGATTGTCTTAGCAGCTGCCCAGACAGGCTCATCAGACTGGCCTGCAGTAGTAGAGGGTTGACTCTTATTTTTTGGGTTTCCACCATCCATCAAAGAATACCATGAGAATGGATTTATCGATCGCACCTTAGTGTCAAAATCCCTTAGTTCCACCCCCGCATATGTGAGGTACTCAGTGATGGTGTTGGGATACGATTATAAGGTGTCACATTGCCTGGAGACAACATACAAGTTTTCCAACATCACGGAACCCACATTGATGGGATACCCAACCATGATATAAGTGACTAGCACTACCCTTGGAATCGGAAGATTTGTTTCATTTTGACATGGATCTAGTCTGCTACATATAAACGTCTGTCATCCCTTTGCCTAAAAATTTAGGTTGTTCCGTTGACTAAGAACCCCTATTCGTGATCCAAGATGGAGGCGGCCCCGGGTCTGCATGAATCTCAGCTAGCCACAGGCGAGCTTCATCTCCCATTGCACACTTTTCCAGGTATTGCACAGGCTCCAAATCCTCAAACCCCAAGTAATAATTCAGGTCTCTCTGATCAAATCTCACCTTCAGGTTTCTCACTTTTGTTACCTTGGTCCCTTTCTTTATGTGTCCCACATTGGCATAAAATTCCCGGACTAGTTATTCCTTGGCATCTGTCACACTTTGGTGAACCACATCCACCATTTTCTCTCTCTGAACTGTCTCAGCACTGCTGGGTTGTACTTATCCTGGTCTTTTAAATTGAACTAACACTAAAGTGTGAGCGATCTTGCCGGCCACCACTCTCGGAAGCTCGTGAAGACAGCTAGACTCAGAAATCTATCGTCCCAAATCTCTTTCTTTTTTTACCTCTCAAGTCCGGCTACTCTAGTATCACCCCTCGCCCATCATATGGGATATCATCAACATCCAATGTGGTCACATGTGCATTGGGGACATGTGTGGATGAAGGATCCGAAGCCTGACTGTTACCTTCCGAACCCTCAAGTGCTCTCAGAAGAGGTAGGCTTGTTCCTCAGTTGGTATCTATCCTGAGGCAGTTGTGGCTGTTATCACATAGCAGGCTGCTCTTGCACTGAGTCGCCCTCCGATGCTTCCATAGACGGGGCATATGAACTTGATTTGGAGGGTTTCGACTGTCTACTTCCACCTGCTGTGGTTTTCTTATTGATTACTCTTTGGAGGGTGGGGGTAAAGTGCTTTTGCCTCTATCTTTAGAAGGTTCACCCCTCCCCTTTGATGTAACACCACGACCATGGGATCTAACCATTTTTTGCAACAAATAGTAGGAGTCAGTTCTAATTCACGTGCAGATAATCAAAAGTTCACAGCAAAAAACATGTTGCAGGGTATGGAAGTGCCGCCGCAGGTCTGGTTGTAGGATCGCACAATCTTAAAGTTTGGCCGCAACAAACTATGGTCTGTAAAATTTTGAATGCGACCATAGAGTTGAAGTGTGGTCCGCACTTTCCTGAGTGCGGTTGTAAAATGGGTACCTGAAAAAGGCAACCCTCTGAAGATAGAGAATGCCCTGATCTGCGGTCGCACACACTTTTCTGGGGTCGGCGATTGAATTTCCGCGCACCGCACAATTTCAAGTGTGGTCCGCACAATCTTGCCTAACCAAATTCCCTAAGCTACACTTTTTAATCAAGAAGAGTCCTATGGGGTTTCCGTTTTTTATGCACAAATTGGATATGATAGTAGCAATTAGACATGATAAACAAGGTACCCATTCCCCAAATAGCAAGTAGAAGTTTACCCAACATAATTTACACCCCACATAGATATGAAAGTGCCAATTGGTATAAAATAACTAACAATTTCTAAACTAACTTAGAATTAAAGGATTCTAGAAATAATTTGAATATACCAGTGATGAAGTGGTGCTAAGGAATGATCACATATGCTTAATTAGATAGTAGATGATTGAATCAGTTGTGTGCAAGATTTTAGCCCTTTGTTTTAAATGCTCAGAGATTGGAAAGTTTCAACAGTATCTTAGCTCTACTATTTATACTAAGCGGGTTTGTCTAAGGGTTCAAGAGATGAGTGCCTCCGCAGAATTCCTTCTGCGATCCGCACTCTTTTACCTGATGTTCCCTTTCTTCATGATGATATGCAGTCCGAAAATTTAGGTGTGCGGCCGCAGATTTTGGTTTGGACTGCAGAATTCACTGTGCGGCCGCACTTTGGATGTTTCTCTGACAGACAAACTTCAGAGAGTTTGCAATTTTCCATCTCAAGTTATGCGGTCCGCACAAGAATTGTGCAACCGCATTTTCCTTCTGCTGCAGCATCAAGAATTGTGTGATCCGCACTTTTTTCATACTTAGCCAATGTTTTTTAGCGTAGTTCCTGTAAAGCACACACAATCATGCAACACACTTCAAATTCAGTTAGAAAAAAATAAGACCTATCTGAAAAAGAAGAAAATAAAAAGAAAAAAAACATGGGTTGCCTCCCAAAAAGCGCATGATTTAATATTGCGACACGACATAGATTACCATCACTTCAAATGAATCCCTCCCACCACGTTGACATCATCAGCTTGTCCCAAATAATACTTCACCCGGTGACCATTGACTCGGAATACCTCATCATTTTTGTTTTTCAAGTCCAATGCACCAAAAGGTGTCACACCCACAATTTCAAAGGGACCACTCCATTTGGATTTCATATTTCCGTGTAACATCCTCAATCAAGAGTTGAAAAACAAAACAAGATCGCGCACCTTGAATTCCCTGTTTCGGATGTATTCGTCATGAAGGTACTTCATTCTTTCTTTGTACAAGGACGAACTTGCATATGCATGGTACAGAAATTCATCTAATTCATTCAAATGTGCAACCCACAAGGTAGAAGTTGCATCCCAATCAAGATTTAACTTCGTCAAAGCTCATGGCCTTGTGCTCAAGCTCCACCAGAAAGATGACAAGATTTTCCAAACACCAACCAGTATGGAGACATCCCGATAGGTGTTTTAAAAGCAGTTTGATAAGCCCATAGTGCATCATCAAGCTCATTTGACCAATCCGTCCGGTTAACATTCGCTGTTTTTGAAAAAATACTCTTTATCTCCCATAATTGCTAAGCATGGTGTCAAAAGCTTTGTTACAAAAATATGACCCCTCATCGCTTATGATAGCCTGCGGAGTACCAAACCTTGTGAACATATTCTTCTTCAAAAATGACACCACACTTCTTGCTTCGTTGTTGGGTAGAGCAATGGCCTCAACCCATTTTGACACATAATCAACCGCGACCAAAATGTAGGTGTTTGCACAAGAACTCACAAAGGTATCATAAAGTCAATACCTCACACATCAAAAATATCAATCTCCAAAATGGTGGTGAGGGGCATTTCATTTTTCCTGGAGATCCCACCGGCCCTTTGACATTCATCACAACGCTTGACTAGATCACTTGCATCCTTGTAGATAGTGGGCCAATAGAAACCGCAACTTAGCACTTTGGTCGTTGTTCTTGCTCCACCATGGTGACCACCATACGGTGAAGAATAACAAGCCCCAAGAATTTCAACTTGTTCCTCCTGTGGTACACATCTTCTGATCACTCCATCCGTACAAATCCGAAAAAGTAATGGTTCATCCCAATAATAGTCTTGACAACCCTATTTGAGCTTCTTCCTTTGGTTTGAAGAGAACTCATCAAGGATGATACCACTCACAAGAAAATTTTCTAGATCCGCGAACCATGGTACCTCTTTCATTGAAATGGCTAGGAGTTGCTCAGCGGGGAAGGAGTCATTGATTTCAAGGCCATCATGCGGCCTCCCTTCCTCCTCAGAATGAGACAAGTGGTCTTCCACTTGGTTTTCACTTCCTTTCCAATCTTAGATGTCTATATTGAACTCTTGAAACAAAAGCTCCCATGTCATCAACTGAGCTCATGTATAAATTAATGTAATGCATAATGAAGTAAATTCGTAAGAACTTTCAGTATGTCACAAGATCAATATGTCTTCGATTAATATCATGAAATAAAATTTATCAACTTACGTATTTTCTGAGCCCCATAAATAGAAGATGTAATAATAAGACACATGGGAATTCAAGAACATAGGCACCTCTAATACTTCTATGGATAGAGTCATTTATGAAATTTGTACACTTGCTTGTTTCGTTTGTGTCATATGGATCATGCCAAATGGAAAGAAGGAATATAATTAACGTACCTAAGCCGATTCTCTTGACAATCCTTCCAACACCCATCAAACGCGACAAAAACATGTGACGATGGATCGAAGTAGGGAAAAATCTGTATGATATTCTTGAGACTGATTGTACCGTACTCCCTTAGAACCACAATTTCACGTTGCTATAATATTAATTAGTCCTGTATGCATTGCTGAAGCTCTCTTCCTTACATTGTATATATATATATATATATATATATATATATATATATATATATATATATATATATAT